>BJCM01083745.1:0-28268 GCA_018326385.1 Flaveria bidentis | reverse complement strand
ATACATAGTTTGTT
Organism: Flaveria bidentis; assembly: GCA_018326385.1. Taxonomy (NCBI): domain Eukaryota; kingdom Viridiplantae; phylum Streptophyta; class Magnoliopsida; order Asterales; family Asteraceae; genus Flaveria; species Flaveria bidentis. The sequence continues at coordinate 28,254 of BJCM01083745.1, read as the reverse complement.
TACAATCATTAACTATTGCTAGCCTGGCGACGTCTTAGATCTTTGGGCCTGATAAGCCTATTTGGTGCTAAATTTGATGTATTGCCGAACCCTGATGACGTATGTTTGTTCATCATGGGAACCAAATACACTTAGTCAATCTTATATACTTGTAATCCAGTCGAGGTTTGGTTGTAACGATATGTGTTCTATAACCTTACTAACTTATAATCTATGACATGAATTGCTACTTGTAACTTTATCATATTATGTATGAAAACCTTGGAAACTCACCAACTATTTATAGTTGACCTTTTATTTTTATCATGTTTCAGGAAATCCCCAAGTTTGAAGTGGACTTTTGAAGCTTGCAATAAAACTAGGACTTGGACCTAGTTAAATAAATAAAATGTTATGTTATGTATTTTATTTATGTTTGAACTTATTTCATGTTTGAGACTTGTGTTTGTATTTCCTTTTGAAACTTATAATTTTAATATTTACATTTAAATATAGCGTTATGTGGTTGTGAACAATTTTAACCCTCACATCTTGACGTTTCCGCCGTCAAGGTTGGGGTGTGACAACCTGGGTTCTAGTTGATCAGCCTAAGGGTCAGAGACTTGTTGATTGCAAGTGGATATACAAATTGAAAGATGGGTTAACTAATCAAGATGCTCCTAGATATAAAGCAAGGTTGGTTGCTAGAGTGTTCACCCAAAGAGCAGGTGTGGACTACGATAAAGTATTTTCTCCTGTAGTTAGACACACATCAATTCGAATTATACTCTTATTAGTAGCTGCTAAAGATATGGAACTTGAGCAGCTAGATGTCAAAACAACATTTCTCCATGGAAGTTTAGAGGAGAATATTTACATGAAGCAGTCCATGGGGTTTGAGGAGGCTGGTCAGGAACACAAAGTATGTCTTTTGAAGAGATCCCTATATGGACTTAAACAGTCTCCTAGGTGTTGGTACAAGAGATTTGATGAGTATATAATACATCAGAATTTTTGCAGAAACAACTATGACAGCTGTGTATACTTCAAGGAGTATAAATCTAGTTGTTATGTGTACTTGCTATTATATGTGGATGATATGTTGATATGTTGTGAAGATAAGGCTGAGATCAACCTCACCAAGCAACTCTTGAAAGATGAGTTTGATATGAAGGAGCTTAGTGTTGCTAAGAAAATCTTGGGTATGGAAATAACCAAGGACAGAGAAAGAAAGAAGCTATACTTGTCATAAATGTCATACATTGATAAGGTCTTAACAGATTTCTCTACGAGTCAAAGCAAATGTGTTAAGACCCTATTAGCCCAACATTTTAAGCTTTCAACCAAGGATTCTCCTCAAGATTCAGAAGAGTTAAGTTTCATGTCTAGAGTACCTTTTGCTAGTGCAGTAGGGAGTCTCATGTATCTCATGGTATGTACCCGTCCTGATATCAGCTATGCTGTGAGTGTGATTAGTAGATTTGTTTCTAGTCCTGGGAAATTACATTGGGAGGCTGTGAAGTGGGTGTTGAGATATTTGAATGGTACTAGACATGTTGGTTTAGTTTTTGGCAATCATCACAGTTCAAGCAATATTGTGCTAGGCTATGTGGATGCAGATTTTGCAAAGGATTTGGATAAGGGAAGATCAACTACTGGTTATGTTTCTAAAGTGCTTGATGGTCTGGTAAGCTGGAAAGCATCTTTGCAGCATGTAGTGGCTTTATCAACAAGGTTAAATATATAGCCTTAACTGAAGCAATTAAAGAAGCCTTATGGTTGAAGGGGTTTGTGATTGAATTGGGTATAGCTTTGTTTGATGTGGTGGTTTTTTGTGATAACCAAGATGCTATACAGCTTTCTAAAAATCAAGTTCATCATGAAAGATCCAAACATATAAATGTTCGATTACATTTTATTAGAGAAGTGATTCAATCAAATGAAGTAAGAGTTGAAGGAGTCGATACAGATGACAATGCATCTGATATCATGACTAAAGTTGTTCCTGGTGCAAAGTTTGTTAAATGTTTAGATATGTTAGATGTTGGTTAGTTAATTGTTCTTGTACTAAGGTGGAGAATGTAATATAGTAGTACAAGGATCAATAGTGTAACATTGTATAAGTCAAGGGGTGGGAATAGTCATTTGACCATTTCTTGTGGTTTAGTAGTTAGTTGATTGGATCTTTAGAAGTTAGTTAGAAAAACATCTTTGACTTCTATAAGTCAAGGTTTCTGTTCGTGAGGTGTATGATCTTGAATCGAATCGAGTTCTTGTTATCTTGAGTAATTTCTTTCTGATTGTGAGTCGTGATTGTTTCTGGTGTGAAATTCATTGTTTGATTCTCACAAATGGAGTAACATATTTGTTTTCTTAGTGAATGGAAATAACCAAAAAGAAAATGTTGCTTGTGTTTAGCCTTACATATACCAGATGCAAAATTCCAATACAAACACAAAATCTAGTTTAAGAACCGAAATGGAAACCCGACACAACCCAGGTAATCAAACCTGTTTGATCCTAAACTGATTCCAACCCAACCTAACAAGTAGGTTTGAGATCAACTCTTAACCCTATACAATGCAACTAATTTCTACCTAGTAAAACCAAAACCTAACCGATTTCAACCTGATAAAAACCTGACCCTCTCACCTAATTGGTTTCACTCCGAACCGATTCTTAATAAAAATGATTTCACCTTTCTAAATCCAACCCGACCCGGATTCAACCTGATTTGATTCATACGCCGCATGACTCAACCTAATAATCTACTTTTAAGTTTTAACCCAACAATCCAAATGATATAAACCGGGCCAAAGTAGTTGGGCCGGATAGCCCACTAACCATTCAACCATGTTTAAATCACCAAAATAACCTCTACATATCATACATTCACCATCGTGTATTCATCCCCTCAGATTTGCCCCTAGGGCTACTTTCAGCTGCCGATCACCGTTAAAACAATCGATCGGAGGTCAACATATCTCCGATCACCTCACAAACTTCAGGTCAACGCCAATAGTAAGTTCATCTCTTCATCAACTTCGTTACACACAATTTCACTTCATCAACAGTATTCCCTAATTCATGTTACATCACCTCTGTAATCCGATCGTGTTGTGTGTTCTTACTTCCTATGATCGCTCGTTTTCCTCTATTAGTTGTTAAATTTGTGCTACCAATGATGAATTGATGATCTCGTTTAGCACTTCATATAAAATCCAACTTTTGAATTGATGTGTTGTTTCTTGAATTTTGCATGTAAATTGATGTTAACTGTATCAAAAAGTAGTATAAATAAGGTAAATTATTAGGTTTAACATCAGAAATGGAAGTGCTGTGTATGATTATTGATGAATTGATTTTGGGTTAATTATGATGTTAGGGTTAGAATTGCAATGTCGGGGAATGGGTCAGTGAATGATGATACTAAAGGTCAAAACCCTTCAGATTTGGTGATTGTTAACAATGAGTCATCGATTGATGAGTTATCAAGGGATGTTCAAGAAACACTTTCTTTGTCACAAAGACACAAGTTTTGGGAAACGCAGCCCGTTGGGCAGTTTAAGGATCTACGTGATGCTAGCTTGCCCGAAGGCCTGATTGAACCCCCGACACCTATCTCTGAAGTAAAGCAAGAACCTTATAATCTCCCGAATCTCTATGAATGGGTCACTTGTGATATGAGCTCTGAAGACACATGTGCTGAGGTTTATAACCTTCTTTCGAACAATTATGTGGAAGATGATGAGAACATGTTTAGGTTTAACTACTCGAAAGAGTTTCTCCGTTGGGCACTTCATCCTCCGGGCTACTATAAAACCTGGCACATTGGGGTACGTGTAAAAAGTTCAAAAAAACTTGTGGCTTTCATAACAGGGATCCCTGCAAGAATGCGGGTTCGTAGTGAAATTGTTAGCATGGCAGAGGTTAACTTCTTGTGTGTTCATAAGAAACTCAGGTCAAAACGATTAGCTCCTGTCATGATCAAAGAGGTCACAAGAAGGGTTCACTTAGAAAACATCTGGCAAGCTGCATATACAGCTGGGGTCGTTCTTCCCACTCCTATAACTTCTTGCCAATACTGGCATCGATCTTTAAACCCGAAAAAGCTTATTGATGTCGGGTTCTCAAGGCTTGGCCCGAGGATGACAATGAGCAGGACATTGAAGCTATATAAATTACCTGATTCACCAGTTACACCCGGGTTCAGGAAAATGGAGCTCCGTGATGTTCCTGCTGTGACCCGATTGCTTAGGGCTTACCTAATGCAGTTTGTGGTTGCACCTGATTTTGATGAACTTGATGTGGAACATTGGATTCTTCCTAAAGAGGACGTTGTTGACAGTTATGTGGTTGAAAGCCCCGAGGATCACGAAATAACAGATTTCTGCAGCTTCTACACTCTGCCATCTTCAATTCTTGGGCACCCGACTCACTCAATTCTCAAGGCGGCTTATTCTTACTATAATGTTTCAACCAAGACTTCGTTAGTTCAGCTAATGAATGATGCTCTTATTGCAGCAAAACAGAAGGATTTTGATGTGTTCAATGCATTAGATGTAATGCATAATGAAACTTTCCTGAAGGGGTTGAAATACGGGCCGGGTGACGGTAAGCTTCACTATTATCTTTATAACTATAGGATTAAGCAGATCTTAAGACCATGTGAACTTGGGCTTGTGCTTCTGTGATTTCAAAACTAGCAATTGGTTTGGAATTTGTATGCTGGCTTTAGAATCTGGTCACCTATCAATGTACTCTAGACCTCTGGTTGGTAATTTGAGCTCATGAATTCATAAACAACTATCCTTTTAAAGTTAAGTGACTTCTATTTCAATTTTTGTTTGTCATATTTCTCTGGTTTTGAAAGACAGGGCAACACAGTTTTTTATTTTATGAAAGTAATGACTGTTATAGTATTCTGTGTATGGTGTTTGATGATGGAGAGGTTTTTGGGGTGATTTGAATTCAGCCTACCTCTTGTAGAGATAGTTGGCGAAACATTGTCGTCATGCTGTGTTTTGTTGACATGAAACGGCATATTAATCAATGCTATCAACTTATTAAACAACTAATCATAACACATTAACACTAAACATAAATTTGTCGGGTGTACAACTGCTTTTGTGGTCGAATTGAGGTGGTTTGAATTCAGCCTACTTTTTGCAGAGATCTTTGGCAAAACATTGTCCTCATGTTGCGCTTTCTTGACATGAAACGACATATTAATCAATGTTATCAACTTGTAAAAAGACTATAACATGACCAGTGTTGAGTCACAGGCTTATAGCTATATGTCTTCATGGCATTTTGTAGAAAAAACGAGGGTTTGTATCCAATTTTGTGTCCTTTTCAAGGATTTCGGAATGGATCATCAAAAAAGTTACACACTTTTTTAACGATTTTTTCATTTGATTTTGCTAGGTTGACAGCATTAGAATTGTGTTCTTTCTATCGAGTTACAGCATTATTATAAACGATATAATGCAACAACGATGGCTATAATGTTGTTTGTAATACATTTGTTCCTAATAGATAAGCAACAGAAAACAACTACTTTAGTAGAAGTTCACACCTTATTACAATAGACTAATACAAACGTAATAATGCTTACTTCATGTTTTCGATCCCCTAAACGTCTATTTCTTTCGATTAAAGTGTAATAAATGCAAGTCATGAATCATGTTGTACTATCAATTTCATATTATTTTTGTTAAAATTAGTCAATAAATCAATAAGGTCAAAATAACTTTTAAAGCTATTATTATTTTAATATAAGACAATAATGTTTGACTGTTAAGATGCACAATGTAAATTGTTAGTACATATTTAGAAAATATAGTACATATTTAGATAATATAGTTAAAGATTACAACAAAGCTAGCTTATGGCAAAAACAAAATGTTTTGTAAAGTATTACTGTTATCCCCAAATAATGTATAACATTAAACAACATAAATATATAGAATGAATAAATTTTATTAAAAAAATCAGTTCATTTAACATTGGTTCTGTCGTAGCAATAAGTTATGAAGATTTTAGTAACAATATAAAGAAGAAATAACGTATTAAACAATAACAAACATGAAACACATACTATTATAATCTACTTATAACAAAAACAAAAAAAAAATCAGCCATACAAACACAAGATCATACACAAAGTAGGATACAAGAACAATGATCTTCGTTTGTGACCTTGGTTTCATATATCTCATAATTGTAGAAATTATATATGTAAACTAGCAAGATACTAAAAAGATTTTAGTGTATAACACACCAAAAATAATTATTTTTATTTCTTAAAAAGATTTTAGTGATAAAAATGTGTAATTAGATTTTTTAGAACGATTAATTCACACACCTAATTATTCAATTTTTAAATCGATATATTTTATCCATCATAAGTCAAAAACTCTCATGTATCAAACACTTGTAAAAACATATTTTTTTCATATTTAAAATCAAACACAAACCATTTTTCCTATGAAATTAGGTCATGATGGTGTAATTTTAATTTTATATTGTGTGTTTTTTAGTATCTTGCTAGTTTACAATAAAATTGTTTGAAAAAAGAAAAGTAATGTTAGGACGACAAGTGAAACTTTTGAGCTGCAAAAGTGTAAGTTAGAGAATAGTTTAGGGACCAATTATGTCAATCTACAAACTAAAAACTTTTGGATCATCTATCTTAAGAACTTTCTATTCCAAGAGAAGCCAATCACATTGTGCACTCGGTGCCCACACACACTATTTAAAATTACCATATTACCCCTCACGGTCTCGTAACTTAATATTTTCATAGCCAGATCGAACTATAGTTTAAACCGATTGGATCGAGAAATTCTAGAACCAGTCCGGTTTGCCAATTTAAACCGTTTTTCACTTGACCGACATGTTACCGGTCAGACCAGTAAAACGAGTGAGTGAACCGTATCGTGTTGTTTGACCGGTTAATGGTTGCCTAATTTGACCATGACAAAGGGTATTTTCGAGTTTCCACCAAATCCCATATCATGTCATCCATGATCCAACAAATGCAAACCACCCTCGTTGACCCACATACTTTTCATCAACTCCCATCTATTCAAATCAAACCCTTTAAAGATTTTCGATCGGATCGCTAAAAACCCTAATTTCCTTCATAACCATCGTAAATCTTGAATCTTGATACAGTTAAAAATGCATGATTTTTGCTTTACGATCCCGTATGGGATGTTAGTGTTTTGTGGTGGGATCATTGGGTTTGCAAGAAAAGGGAGTACGACGTCGTTGGCTGGTGGTGTGGGCACTGGATTATTGCTGTTTCTCGCTTCGTATCTCACTCTCAGTGCGTTCCATAAGCGAAAGAACTCATGGGTCGGGTTGATTCTTGAAACGGGTATGTGTTTTTAATGCGTGCATGTAAGGTGTTTGATGAAATGTCTCAATTGGGTTTTTTTTTGGTAGATACAAGAAAATTCTATTAGAGTTATGCTTGTAACACAAAGATCACTCATATCCTGACGCTATTTTGGTGATGATTACTCTGTAATTTGGATGTTTCTTAGTTGGTGTTTTAAGTATTTGATATTTTGATTGAAGGGTTAGAGAACTTGTGAGTTGTGCCATAAAGGGAATCATTAGTATGAATCAAGATTTGTTGATGAGAATATATGTGCATTAAGTGTTTGTCTGTTAGGGCATACGTTAGAAAAAGCCAAAATTGGGTTTATAAGTTTACTCTTTGTTATAGTTCGTTTAATTTCAGGGGTTAATCACAATCATCCAAATAGTCAAGTGTGTTCAAAAAAACAAATCATTATATCAATTATCAAGTATGGAGTGTGGACTAGGATTTTTGTATACGGTGTAGGAATTAGTGTGGCGAATATGTTATTTTAAATTTATGACAATTCTTTTATTGTTGATATTAATTTCTTGCAAGAAAACTTGTATAGTTGTATCTTGTTCAACAATAAATTAAGAGTTACTGGTTAAGAGATGCCATTATATAAACGCTAAAGATTTATAGCTGTTTGGTGGATGTTAACTAATCCACCTTGCAAGAAAACCAGTTAAGGTTACCATTCACAATCTTCTCTCTAGTATGGTCAAGACTCAAGATCATTGATCTTCTCTTAGGGACTGTTATAGATGGTTATCACTTTTACAAATTATCCCGAATCTTTGTAGGATGTTACATGTGTGATGTGTCAGATTGACTTTTACAATATGAAGAATCAACACTTCCTCTCTTGCTAATATATGATCTCTCTTTGGCCCAGTCTTCTGTTTTTGACGTTCTTCAACTTTTGATCTTTGTTTGAACCTACTTTACCTTCATGGTTAGAACATGCATCAACCACCCTTTCACTGTCCAGTATATCTGGATTTTTTTCCTTATTTGTTCTTTTGAACATTCTTGGTGATGATTTAAGAAGTAGCATACTAGGATATGAACAGTTATCTTTTAACATTATTTCACAAGTTCATATATTTATTCTCATCAATGCACTAGCAAATGATTATGGATTTATGAAGTAAGGCATCATTAGGCTTCTTGTGTTAATATTCTCATTGCAGTTTGCCATATATTTATTGTGAAAAAAATTGATAATCATGTTGACAGAGTAGAAGACATTAATTTAAATTTTTGTATGTTTTAAAAAATACCATATTAATATGCTCTGTTATCATCTTGTTTGGTCAATTCTTGATCTCAGTTTGTGCTGCTGCGCTCACATGGGTAATGGGACAACGATACGCTGAAACTGCTAAGATAATGCCTGCAGGTCTTGTTGCTGGTATCAGGTAACATGATTTATATTTCTCTCTGCATCTGATTTTGCTGATCATGATTTTGTTGATATAATCATTAGCATCTGCTTTTGTTGTTTATAACATCTTACAACTGTTTTGTTATCACAGTTATTATACATGTAGCAATTCCATCACTGTTTAAGTTTCCATCCACTAAATCAAGTTTCTGGTGAACTATGTCTTATGTTTTGTTTCTGTTGCAGTGGGCTGATGACAGCATTTTACCTGTACAAGATAGCCACCGGTGGCAACCACATCCCCGCCAAAACTGAATGACCCAAGATCTTCAATTTCATTCTAAACTTAGCATCTGTAATGTGCTTGTATTCTGAATTGATATTGGTGTGTATACCGAATACTGTACTCATGTTATGTGAAAAGAGGATTGTGTTGTTTATCCAGGTAGGGGTAAAAACCAAGGATGTCAATTGTCAGGTATATGGGTTTCAAGTCAAATCATCGACACCAAACACCATTGATATATTTTTTCCTGACTTCTTGTCAAAAGACATCAACCCTAACTCGAATATGATCTGTTTAATTCATTTATCTAAACAAATCAAACAGGTTAACTAGTCAACCTGTTTGGGCTACAATTAATCCTAATGTGACCCGCTTAGTTAAACGAATTATTACTATATAGACATCAAAATAAACACACATATCATTACTATAAAGTATCACCTGCCCATAACAGTTGAATAACTACACATAATGTTTAACTACATAAGTGTTGATGTTGTTTAACGTAAGACACATTACAATTTACAAGCGTGTAACCCTCTCTCAAGTAGTAAATTACAATAAATGATCTAGTGGTCCACTACATATTTTGACATCGGTCTATACAAATGATCAGTGTTAATGTTGTCTAAACACATCCTTCACCGCTAGATAAGAAGTATAAACGGGGAAATGGTTTACATCCTATGATTATGATGCCTATAATTTTATGAATTCAGCAATACTGAGGTCTTGAATAATCTGGGGGTAGTGATGGGCATTTCTCTGTCATATGTGGGTACGGGTCAATGGTATTGTATCCAGGTAATTCCATTCGATATTTTCCTTTAATTTGACAAAATGGAAGGTCAACCGTGTCCCCTTCATTACACCACTTTGGCAGGCGGCTCGAATTGTTTTCGTAGAAGTTGAGTGTGTAAGCGTCCTTTATCTGCATAACTTGAAAAGGTCAAGATGCATATACACATACAAATACGAACTCAGAAATTGACAAGAACTGTAACTAGTCAAAATTTTGAATTTGGAACATATAAGCCTGCAAATTTACTGTTGTATATCTTTATTGAAGCTTTTGAAAACATTTTGTAGCGCTTTTCACTGAAGGAAGTCGATATATCTTAGTAAGAAATGTAACCCATCAATTTTTTTATACAAATTTTATAGGTCAACAAATTCACAGTTGTATATGTTTATTGGATTGTTTGATAACATTTTGAAGCATTCTCCTTTAAAGAAAGTCAACAAGTACACACTTTGATATGTGTGCAGCAGGTCAAATAATGCTTAGAAATTTTTATCAATCAGTGGAGATATAAAATTGTAAATTTAGTCATATTCAAAAGCCAAAATTTGATTAGTTCTTACAGTAGTTAACAAAATCAAAACTTTTGTTTGATTGTGATTTTATACATTAATATAAAAATTTTGCATGAATAATAGCTGACTAACCGTAAATTCAGTAACTTGAATTTGGTCTGCAAGATCTCCAAAAAGCCCTGCTTCTTTGTACATCTCAAGGACGAAAGCAACACAAGAAGTTGACTTTCCATCAGCGTATACCCAGTCATCTTGTTCGGGTATAGTCAGTAATTCAGCAAAAGATGAACCACGTCTTTCAACTTCCACTAAAATATCAGCAAGTTCAAGCCCCTGCAAAAAAAAATCAAATTAAGATCATAATGATTTTTACCCATTTATTTATCAATTGATGGATTATAGTCAAATGGGCAAACAGAAGTAACTAAACAAGAAGCAGGCCAAATTGGTCAAAGGATCGAACGTCAGCAGAAAAGTTACAATTTTACAACCTCCAAATTTGCTTTTCAATACGTTTGATCGTTATTGCAATGATATACATTAGGTAATCATATTTAAAATTACTTTTTATTTACAAAAAGTATTGAATAAGTAGACAAAGTGTTTATGGTAAATCCAACACAGCATGATTCGCCCTACAAGGAAAAATGATACAGAGCTAATTCAAGAATTGGCATACTCGTATTTAGACCATTGGGATAAAAACAAGCGCGCTAGGAAAGGGCCCCATGTAAAGTGGGAATGACTTTCGTTTGTTTGGAGTTACAAGGCCCATCAAATACGGAAAAAACATCTCCCAGTTTGCCTGATTCTCAGGTTCAAATTCCTTCATTTGGATCTCTAATTTTGACGTTTCAGTCTTCCCCAACTTTTATCATTTGTTTTGATCCGTTTTAATTGTAAAAACACGTAGATTGTGGAAATCATTAATTCACACGCTTAATTAGTTTTATATTTTCAATTTGTCCTGTCAGTTCTAATTTCCCTATGTTTGGAATTTTCTGCTAAATATATATTTACCCCACAAAAGTGGATTTGATGAATTGTTTTAATGTATCAGTACTACATATCAATTCTCTCTCAAAGAGTGTTCTCGCTTTATGTATTGTGCTTACTCTTTGCGTGAAAAAAAAAACTCATTTTGACTTGTTTTCCAACCCAACTCACCTGCTTTTTTGCCACTCTGCTAATTCCACCCAACCTGCACCAAAGCTAACATCATGATCTCAACCCATTTTCCCATATTACCCGGCCCATCCATTTTGCCACCTTTAGAAACATAATTATTTAATTAACTATCATTACAAAGAGCATGTTAAAATCAGAGCAGACCTCAGTACCAAGCCGTTTATTCAAGGCTTCATTCCACATATTAGCTGCATATGCAGGCTGCATTTGATCCCACACTGTCATAACAGATGCAACCTGCAACAAAAGAATCATTTAACACTCAAAATATGAGACTTACGATGATGGACTGAAAACTTGAAACTACAAGTTATATATTTAAGGTAAAGCGGTACCAGATTAGCATCCAAAGGTGGTGGGTAGTTATCACTGACAGTATCTATCCAACTAAATATTAAGTTATGATAACCATATGGCAACCCAACCATACTTTGTGCATACTCCCAAGCAGCAGTTTCATTAAATCTAGACCGTAGATCGGGATGCAAAGGAAGCAAAGCAATATGAGGATTAGCATCATCTTTAGTCAACTCAAATTCCCACCACTCATCCCATGGCAACAAAGCAATAACATCCTGGCCCTATGGTCAAAATCCAAACAACCCATGGTCAAAGTCAAAAGCTAAAACATTTTAGCCATACATATTAAGGTTTTACATTTTTACCTCTTCATCTTCATGTCCAGATTCACCAACCCATAGTTTTCCTTCTGGGTCCCTCAAGCAAACAGCAGAATGACCTGCGTATGCCCCGGATACCCATTTTTCAAGGGTCTCAAACCCGCCCCACCTACCGCGAATTTTTGATATGGCAAGGAAATCCCCTGAATGGATATCATCTTGGGTTATGTTTGTTACCCATGGTTCGGGCCGTGCTTCAAATGTAGCTCCCATATGTTTCTCGAGAAAAGCAAGATTAGAACTCTCCCCCCACCCTGTATTTGTGAATAAAGGGAAGACCTCCCACAATGCTTCTAGGGTTCCTATCATTCCTGCTTCCATGAGAAAAATTGAAACTCCTTTATGTTTCACCTTTCATAAACAAGAGACTATATTAGCACAGGTCAGGTATGTAGTCAAAACAGGTATTTTTGTTATAGGCCTGGTTGACCATAACACTTTTTGTCTGAAAAAACTTCGGTGGCACGTAGCTCAGCAGAGGGTTTGAAAATAGGGTAGGGTCTTGTTCTTAATATTTAGATAAGAAAAAGTTCCTTTAAATTTTTTTATATATATTAGCATGTCAGCTGTCAAATATGATTAAAAAAATGATCCTGTTTCATCAATGATATATTTTTAGGATAAATGATGGGATACTAATATTCACTAACAAAATACTTTCAAGCTTCTATTCACTAGCAAAAAACAGCAAGTACATTTATTCTTTTACAAACAAAAGCATGTTGGAATGATGGTAAAAAAAATAAAGGTATGTTGCTATGATTGGTATTAAAGAAAAAAAGAAAGTTAATGCGTTATAGCAATTTTTGATAATTTTTTAAGTTAGTTGCAATTAGTGGATGCAAATTTATACAATTTAACCTTGAAATATTTTAGTAGACTTTTTATACATTAAAGACACCTTGGGCAACAACTATCAACCCACTTGACCCGGTGCCTTGTTAGATATTTTTTTCTTTCACACATTACCCATTAGAGGAAGAAATAGTAAGTTAATTTCTTCCATTCATAGGTGGAATGAGAATATAAGAGGGGGAGGGATGATGATATCTAACCACGTGTCACCACACAAATACTTAACAACCATGCTTGGAAAAATGGTCAGATATATGCTTGATATACCGAATCTAGTTTTTTTCTATTGTAAGTTTGTAACATATTTTTATGACTTGTCGGGTTGCCTGATGAGTTGTAATTTCTTTTTTTACTTCATCATAAAATATGCATAAGTAATATATAAATATTCAAGTTCCACCACTGGATAAGTAAATGGTTAGAAACAGCCTATTCTAGTTACCCGTAAATCTTGCTCTGTAAATTCATTAACATTAACTGAATTTGTTGACTTACATATTCGTACTCAGCTTTCCCACTCCATTCATCGAACTCGAGTGTATGCTCACGCGACAAAAAATAGTAGTCCCACGTCACACGATAAGGAGTCGCAAAGACATAAATATCCATACAAGTCCAACTGTGCGCATTGCTTACCTAAAACAATAGCAGAAAAACATCAATTAAATAATAATAATAAAAATACCTGGCTAACACCATTTACAAGAAATCTAGGGCCACATACAGGAAACCTAAAAGTTATATCACATCAAATTCAAATTCATGGATATGTAACCGATTTTATGCTAAACTTGTGTTAGCTCTTAGATAAATCTTAGTGTTTATGAACAAAATCTCCAGAAACATCTAAAAGCCCTAAATCTAGGTTTTAAAAAGAGCGTATGAGAAGCAAAGGTGTAGGCTTTTACTACTCGAGGCGCATGGTGTACAAAAAGTGCCCCTAACGCGTACATATAGTTTTTTTAAGTTGTAATAATAGTTTATTTACATATTAAATAAATCATATTTAGAGCTTATTTACACCTAATTTTGGGTACAAGGCGCTATAAACCTATGAGAAATACAAAAAAAAATTATATATGACAACATTGCTTCTCGCGTACGAATGGCAATGCGCTTTTCGCGCCTCAGCATGGGACCCTATCACCGCAGTGCCCCTCACGCTTCTTAAAACCAAGCCCTAAATCAAGAAAACAATTATCCCTACCAAATTCCTTCATCACTCTCTAACAACTTCCAAAGTCGCAAACTTTTCCAAAAACACTCCATCAAAAACATAAATTGAACAACATACACCCAATTGAAACAATATGCATACACTAAAACCACCAGAAATCCAATAACACAGGCACACAAACTCACTAACTATAACTGTTAAACGATTCAAACACCAACAACCCACATATCAAATCATCAATCAAATTAACCCAAATTCAAACACCAATCATCAATTATCACAAACCCTAAAGTAACAAACAACTAACCTTAATATGAAGAGTACCCCCACCAAACTCACTACCACTTTTATTATGCAGCTCTAACCACGCAGTGTTGTCATAAAAGCACGAGCCTTTCCAATGCAAACCGGAGTTATTGGCCACCGCGGCGGCGCCGACGAAGCTGGGGAGGAGATCGGCGGCACCGCGGAGGTCGTTGAGCAGAGGCCATGAAACTTGACGGGGCAAAAGGGGGAGTATGTCTTCTGGGCGAATTGGTGCTTTGAGGGCTTGTACGTTGGGAGTGAGGGTATAAGTGAAGAGGGTGGTGATGATTAGGGTTGTTGTGAAGTGGGTTTTGAAGATGAAGGTGGATGATGATGATGAAGGGGGTGCCATTGACGTCGATTGCAGATGCAGTTTGTGGTTGAAGAAGCATATTTTGGTTTAACTTTGTTTATATCAGAACTCAATGTGTGTTTTTTGTTTCTTCACGTTTTGAATTGTTACTAGAAAGCCCCCTTGAGGTTTGGATGTATTGTTGTTTTTATCAAATGGTTAAGTTTGATGACAATTGAAGTTTGTGTTTTTATCAAATGGTTAAGTTTGCTTTTGATAACATTTATGTGTTGATTGTTTTTTCTACAGAAAAACATCTGTAATCTGCGAACCACATCTGCAGGCATCTGTAACAGAAGAGGTGAACCAAACATCTACAGACATCAACTCAAAGGTTTGCACTTTTTTTGTTGGAATAGAATACATTATTTATCACCCTTGATTTTAGGAGTTTAAATCTGTTAAATTTTCAAATAGTCTTAAAACTAATTGGATGATATGAGTTGGCTTCGTGGATCGTGATATTTTAGAAGAAAAGAGTGACTCGATTAAAAAAAGTAAAACAAACTTGTGCTAGTAAAATTGTTGAAGGAGTGTTCAACGAAGTTTGTTTGTGGGGAAAAGTGACTCGTGTGAAGCTAGAGATAATAATAGGACGGGTTTGATAGTTGATACAAGTACTGGTAATTATAGACTTATACTAGACATAAATCATGTCTCATACCTGACTGAATATGCATCAAGTATCAAATAAAACCACTAATTTGTTAAAAAAATGTTGCATTCAGATTTTCAAATATATTCTTTTATCATTCTAATTTTATATGATTTTATGTAATATCCAACTATAACAAATTAAAATATGAAAAATGATATACATATCATAATCACCATTCAATATTTGTTATCTAAAATCAATTTGTTGATGATTTAAATCCTAAGAGATATATTAATTATTAGAGCATATAAAATATAAATATTATCAAAAATAAAATTAATCTTCCACCTCATTAAACTACAAGAATGAAGCATTGCTAGATAAAGATCAAAAGAAGATAAAAATAAAGATTAAAGTTTATCTTGTAAAGATGCATGTATTACAAAAGCTTTAGAATTACTCTTAATAGAAGTTAGAACATAAGAAGATGATTGAATAAAAAAAATTTCTATAGTCTGTCTTGTTTTCACATTTATAAAAATAATTTTCTCCATATAATAATCTGGTATGTTTTACATCATGGAAAGATTTTGCAACGTACCATTAAATGTTCACAAGTCATTTTTGTAGAAGTTTTGGACCGCTATATTAATAGTGTTCATTAAGCGAGGGGCAAGAGGGAAGTTAGTAATAAATTTGTGTCATTTTGTACACTTGTGACCAAAATACATAAAAGTCAAAAAGAAAGATATCTCCTATAACTTGGTAACCAAAGTGTACACGGATATTAGAATATCTCATTGTCATGTAGCATCTTCTTGCAATTATTGATCTACTTATGAAACAAATGTTTTACTACCAAAGGTACAACATGTAATATGTGTTATACCATACGGTATACATAGCGCTACAACCGAACCAAACAAACACAAACAAAGCCTTGTTCATATTCATTCATTAAGAAATAAACTTGTTCACGAACACTTATCAAACATATTTTCTTGTTCGTGTTTGTTCATTTAGGAAATAAACATGTTCATAAACTGTTCAAGAGCACTTACCGAACGCAAACGAACATAAACAAGATCAAACGAAAACAAATAAATGTTCACGAATATGACAAACACAAAGAAGTCTATAAACACAAACATATATAAATGATCACATATTTATTTTAGAATAAAATTAACATTTTTATCATAAAATTTACTAAAAATAAATAAATACATAATATAAATATCCAAAAACACTTGACATAATTGTCATAAAATAACTAACACAAAAATTAAGAACATAATTGAACACATTAACGAACATAAACTAACACATTATCGAACGAACATTAACGAACATAAACAAATATATTATCAAACATTCACGAATATAAATGAACGAACATAACTTGTGTTCTTGTTTGTTCGTTTAACTAAACGAACAAAAATTTCTTGTTCGTATTCGTTCATTTACTAAACGAACTTCCCGCTGAAAAGTTCACGAACTGTTAACTGAACGTTCAATTCGTTTGTAGCCCCGTATACATATCACATCCCAAAGCTAATAACTCAACCTCCAATTTATCCACTCAGACAATATCAATTACTATTGGGCAATAAAAGTAGTTAAAAAAATCTTTTGTCGCTTGATGTATTAAACCAATCTCTATTGTAGTGGTTGATCCAAAATCTTTAACATTCTCGATGAATTAGTGTAACTTAAGCGTCGGATACATATACAAAACAATAAGAATTTGTTTACTAGAGTCACATGACAATAGGCCCTGCTATGTTGATATGCCCCTAGCCTCATGTACTTTGTGACATTTGAAATGAATAAACTTTCCCTATTTTCCTACTTCAACTCCTATTCTTAATTCTAGGATTTCTCATCTTTTAAAAGGAGCAATATAATCCACTTAAACTAATACATAGTTTTATATTGAAAATCGTTAAAAAAAAATAAAATAAAAGAGGCAAAATCTGCTTTCACTCTGAGATTTGAACCACTAATGAGATTTTTGGGACACAGTTAAACCCTTCATTTCATAACAATTGCATACACCAATGGAAAACTGGCAGCCTCACAAAAAGAGGAAGCTTTGTATATGCTGGTGCTGTTTTGTAGTATAATCATTCGAACCTTATGGTTGAAAAGATTAACTGTTAGAGATCAATATGAGACAAGAAGACACCAAGAGGATAAAAGTATGTTAACAGAACAAGTGTTGATAATCCTAAATGCGTTCTATTAACGATACATATTGATAACCAACAGTTTCTGACTCTATCTCATCAAGATCAACAGCTAGTGATACTAGAGATTAGTTAATAACAAAGCAGATAATGATTAACTGTTCGAGTAACCATTGTTTTACCATTGGCAGTTCCTTCACAACATGTAACCAGCAAGTCGTTTTTCAAAAGGAAAATTAAAACAAAATAAAAATAAGTTTGAGTAACCAAGGTGGAACACTGGTGAATGTTAATTACTATTTTGTAACATCTGATTCATGTTCAGATAATAGATAAGGAATTGAGCAAAAACATACCTCTGGAGGCTGTCTCATAAAAAAAAAAGAATCTCACACAGCATACTAGCCATCCGTGGCCTTAAAAGCTCATTGATATGCTGCATACTGATGGTTAGAAATTGTATTTCTGCACTACACCATAAAGCTCTGTATATTTTGCAATATAAGAATAAAAAGCCTTGATCGTCTTTACTTTTCAAAGCGTATAAGCATCCTCAGGGTATTAAAATAAATTTAGTATTGATTTTCCCAAAAAAACGAGTATACTGGAGTAATAAAACCAGAAAGTCTGAAACTACAAATACTATATGCTAAACCATCCATATCAAAGTTTCAGACGCAAACATGAACAGGGAGACAATCTGTTAGAGGTTGTCAGGTGACAATTTCAACATGTTTACTTATAAATGGGTTGATTTAGGTCAAACGAAGACAACAAAGTAAAAATGAATAAAGAGGAAACAGATCAAACGTTGTATCTTTATGCATAAAAACTAAAATAGTATTGAAATTATATATTTATTGCAATAGTATTTCACACTAACTGTGTTACTAATAGGTTAAATTCATTAGGATCTTGGTTTTAAAAAGCACAACTCAGGAGCGCCTGGAGTTAGGTGATGAAGGCGGCAACCAAAACAGTTGTGGGTGGGTAGTACTTCTTGCACATGTGGGTCAAAATTAGGACTGTTGCTCTAGAAATTTAGAAAATAACAATCTTCAGACGGCTGAAATTTAGAAATTTTTGTTACTTTTTATATTATTTTTTATTAATTTTCTTTTCATTAAGGAATAGCGAAGATGTAACAATATGAAGTTCATTAATTTGTTATTGTACACTGAACATTCTCAAATAATTAAATACATGATATTACACAGTTGACCAGATGAAAATTAAAGAGTCTCGGATGCCACAAAGGAAGAGACAGAAGACACACAAGGGAACCAATAACGCCGTTTGCCATCTCTATGGCCATCATCAATCATTGCAAGACCCTCCTATAGACATAATTACACCATTGGTTAGGCACCAAAATGAAATAGAATTAGAAAATGAAAACATCAATGAAAATAAGTACTCACGTCTAATAAAGTTTCAAGGGCATCAGTAGCACGGCCAGTGGACCACGAGAGACGCCTCTCTACTTCTTCAACTGTCACATAACCTTGAGCCTAAAAAACAAGATGTTGCATAGTTGTCAGCAAAGAGCTTTCTTACTAGAATATATAACTAACAGTCAAAAGTTAGAGAAAAAATAAAATTGCGTTATTGATGAAGAATAATAGTAACACAAGGAGTATTGATGACATTCAGAAGTCATAAAGTTAACCTGGGCTAACTCGAGAATTTCATTGTGATCTTTCTTCAATTCAGTTGGGACAGAACGAACAAGCTTTCTTTTTCCAACAGTAATCACTTCAAAACCACTCCCCAACACCTGAATAATTATGTCCATGTTATTAAAATTTGAGAAAAACAAGGTTAATTGACACCATCACAATGACTTATAAGAACACAAATACACTACCTTTAATTTACTAATAGCACGCAAGCAATCATCTTCAGACACCGCCTCACGAGCACCTTTTCTTCTCTGACTTAACATCTTGCAGAGTTCCTCCAAATTAATCAAACCACCATTAATGGGTCTAGTAGCCAAGCAAATATCAACAATTTGCACCCCTGAAAATCCACATAAGTTTATTTACATCTATATAGAACAACATTCATAACAGGAATCCCAAAACCTTAATGTCAATAATCTTCATTTAAAGCAGTTCATCAGAAGCAGAAACAATCACCTACCAAGCTCATAATAAAAATCACCAATCCCTAACAGCTCGGCCCAGAAACCTTTATTCGACGCAAGGGGATCCACTCCTACTTTCGCACACATCTCATGAAACTGTGATCTGAAAGCAGGGTTCTTGCGGATGTCATTCTGCAGTTACCACAACACAGTATTAACATCAATAAAATTCACAATTACAATCATCTTTTCTATCCACTATAAACAATCCATCACTCATACTACAGATTCCATCAAAAATCAAACTAACTGGAAACCCTTTTAAGACAATGTTTTACAGCTGAATCTAAAGAAACCAACTTTAATGAAAATTATAGCTCATAGAATCAGTGGAGAAATTAGGGCACCTTGTGTTTGCGAGCAAAGTCTTCTAATTGAGATCGAAAGGTGGAAAGCTGTTCTTTCATAAGATCGGTTCGTAACTTGGCTACATTTTCACCTAACAACCGATATTGATCCTGATACATCGATTTTAGTACATCAGATTCATAAATTGATACATGAATTCATGTATGCAAGTAAGAAAAACAAGGGAGATTGATGCGAACCCTAGCAGCGGCGGCGTTCTTTAAACCGCCGATTCCCGGTCTTCGTTTCATCGTTTGACAAGTTAATAATCAAATATGTAACCACCGATCGATCTCCGATGATGATTTCAAGTGGTTTTAATCGAAGTTTGGTGATCGGTGAAGACGTTTGACGGTATTCATGAGTGCAATTTGTAGAACGAAGAGATTATGTTCCTCATCGTTCTTTAGATTTCTTAAGGTTTTATATATTTGTGCTAGAGATATATCAACAAATCAGAGTGGCGCAGCGGAAGCGTGGTGGGCCCATAACCCACAGGTCCCAGGATCGAAACCTGGCTCTGATATACAGAGTGGCTTCTGCTAATATTTTTATAATAATATTTTATTGTTTTCTATTATTTTTATACAATATAAGTTGTCTATAATAACTTATAATTAAGCAAAGTTTCTGTGCGTACGTTAATTACATTTTACTTTCAAGATCAATCTCAAATTTGGAACCAACAATGTGCGTCTAGTGCATGTGTAGAATTTTATTAATGTTAATATTTTAGAATATAAGCACCAACAAACTCAACACATAAAGACTTAATTTCTTAACTACAATAACAGATAAAAACTTAGTCGAATCAGAGTTGAGAGACTAAGTCTTTGTCTGCCATTGTATGTCTTTTATGTTCTTAAACAGCACAAGTATATTATTTATCATCTGATTTAATTTGTGTTGGCTTTGTCAAACACTTATTATTTGTGTTTGTATTCTAAATTATTAGCATTAATAAAATTCTACAGCCTGCTACCATGATTGTAACATTCATCTTTTATCAAAACATTAGACTTTTCATCGCCACTAACCATCTAACCGTTTATCTTAGTGTTCTTTGATTCGTGTACGGCTACCACCTTCATCTACAATTTTAGTTTTGAAGAGAGAGAGTGTGTTTTTTACAATTTGAAGATGAAAAGAAAACAAGATTGTGTTTAAAATACACATCCATTAAACTTACTATAAAATAATATGTATTCTATAAGTTAGTCATGAGTTATAGTGTCTTGTGGTTAGTACAAAGCATTCTGCACGATTCTTACTTGTGGTTGACAAAAAGTTTTCGGGGTAAATAATCAAGTTTTTCTTATACTATAACTATTTCTTTTTTAAAAAAATACAATTATATCTATTACTAAATTTAGTAAACTATGAAATATAAAAAGTATAGATATTTCGTATGATTAAGTTATGTGTTACTATAACAATGAAATATTAAAAGTTATATTTATAAGTTATAAATATTTGAATATTTTTAAATAATAAAATATACAATTGACCCGTGTAAAATTAAAAACCGGTTGTTTTAAAATCACACTAACATAAAATAAATATATGTATCAGTAAATATTTATTTCCTTTTAGTTTTTTTCTTAAATTAAATCTTACTTGACTATAAAAATATACATAATTCAAAATAATATGATTACACAATTAAATTGATAATATAAAAAATTAAACCCAGAACAAAATGAATTACTTCTATTAATTGAGTTTCTTAAAATAAAATTTTGACTAGATAACATATTAGTTTAGGCGAGAAATATTTTTCGAGAAACAACATTAAAGTATCATGTTGCATCCCAGTTACTCTTTTATTATTTACTATAAATTATTTGTAAAATAATAATTTATTTTATAAATCAGTCAGTTGAACATACCGACCATTAAGTTCTAACTCATTCCAGTTTGAGTTTGATTAAACTGAAACGGTTTGTATATCGATAAGTAAACCCATTTATTCAATCGGGTTTGCAGGAAGAAGATTTTAAAGAGAGCGAAAAACCGACCATCATTCAACCGAAAGAAAATATGCCGGCTCGAAGCACAACAATATTTATGGTTTATGTCTTATATATGAGTGTTTAGGTTCATCTATTCATCTGGTCAAACCAAAATCCTTTAACTCGGTAACCCGACATGATTAACACACCAATTGAGGTGAGGGAGGATGGTTGGAATGATTGGTGCTATAAAACTCATACGTACCACCATTTTTTTTTTACTTCTGGAACTTAATACCAAAGCAACTCTAATTCAAAAGTGTGTTATATGTACAACAATCAAAATTTTCAAATAAACATTTCTATTATGGAAATCAAGATGTTGTATATGGAAATCAGACAACTTATAAAAGGGTATTATACATTTCTATTAAGATTAGTATTTTACCAATTGGAATCTGTTAACAAAGAAAAGTCCTACTCTGGATCTGTGGCACACAACGTTGTCTCTCCAAACGAAAGCATGGTTATATCTCAGTATTATTCGATAACCAATATTGCTGCGGTTCTTAATTTTATAAATGTATGTATGTTTGTATATAAATGGATCATGTTGATATACCTGTAGCATCTTTTGGTATCATAAACAGGAAAAGAAGCGGTATAAGTGTGCACACGACTTGAATCGCGATCCCAAAAACAAGATTATCAAAAGAACCCGAAGAAATGTCCAAAACAGAAGCCAAACTCGCACCAACAAATGAACTCATTGTGGACCCAAAGTTGTTAATTGACATGTAGAGTGCAAACAGAGTCCCTTCTATGCCAGGTGGACATAACTGTCCAGATAGGATCAGGAAAGGCATGAACCTGCAATCAGAAATGAAGCTATTACTCACTTTGACTTTGGGTGGTCAAATAGGTTTTTTACAATAAAGTTGTGATAAACATATCAGAGATTTAGAGTTCATAAATAGTATTATAAATGAGGGCGAGCCTTTGAGCAACTAATAAGGTTGTTTTGTGATCTTGAGATCATGGTTTCAACTCGTAGCAAACATCCTCCTGCACAACGTATAGGGTATGTACATCAGATCACAAAGCGATCCTCTGGCCCATGCGTAAAGTAAGAGCTAAGTCAAACATTGGTTACGTCCTTTTTATATAAGGTATTATAAATAGGAGATTGGTCATGGGAATAAGGTAATAAAATTCATATCGAATACGTATTTGATAGGCATCTAGTTGACAATAGAAAGTCAGAATGTTACTTTTTTCTTGGAATGGAGAAACTAGAGGTGACAAATGGGAAAAAATGGTGGATTAGATAATGGATCAAAATTGGTTCAGCACGAAAAGGTCGATCAGATCAAATAAAATTATTTTAAAAACAACTGGTGTGTCAAATATGACGACAACTCTTATATTATTTGAATAAACTGCTTTAGGAGATTTTTAGGATTATGAACACACTTTGGTTTTCAACCATTTAACTTGTTCCCTTTTTAGATCTTTTTTTCGTTTGATGGATTAGATATCAAACCGAATCTGGGCCAACATATTCATAAGTAAATGGTCAGAATTGTAGGTGGTACAATTCCTGCCCACTAAGATCAAGATAGGCACACATCACCATTCACCAAAAACTGCCTCAATGGATAGATCACTAGTAACATCTTTTCATATAAAAAAGAGGTCGTGAAAATCAAGCACATACTTGAATTGATTGACTGCATCTGAGAGAGCAGACCCAAACAACACCATTGTTTTATCTGATATGCCAAGCGGAACATTTAGTCTAGAAACCAATATTACATCTAGAAGAGTCAGTTGTGACAGAGTAACATGAGAAAACCTACAAACACATTTCAAATTAGGATCAATTAGCAGGTTGTCTAACAGGTCAAGCGAGATGAGGTGGAAACAAAAAAATTTTGTATGGGTTGAAACTGGCCAGACCAAGCATGGCTAGTTCTCTCTTTTTTTCATTTTTACTTTTGTTCGCAAATTGTTTGTTACAATACAGAAAACAATATTATTACGATAATAATCAAAATCTTTTAAAAATGAATTCAGGAAGTTCCGAAGTCGTATGCATACAAAACAGACTTTGGGCAACTTTGAACTCATTTG
Source organism: Flaveria bidentis (assembly GCA_018326385.1). Lineage (NCBI taxonomy): Eukaryota > Viridiplantae > Streptophyta > Magnoliopsida > Asterales > Asteraceae > Flaveria > Flaveria bidentis. The sequence goes on along the minus strand of BJCM01083745.1, from coordinate 3,983 downwards.
ACATATTTGACCCATTTGACATGTTCCCTTTTAGCCGGTTTATTAAGTTGATAAAAAACAATCAAAATCAACCCAATGACAAGTAAATGGTCGAGGTTGGCACCTCAATAGATATGAGTTGTTTATTATGAACTTACATGAGAATCTTTCTTAATTTTATCTTCTTAAAAAAACGATTGTAAGTTAAAGTTCCAAACATGAGGCCCATCCACCCAATAACACGTGCTGTCCACAGGAAGGAAGCTTCTAGATTCAAAACTTCCATCTGGTAGCAGAACATAACAGTCGAGAGATTTGGAATGATCGCCTGTGCTAGGAAAAACCAAGCCATTGGTCTGGTTTCCCAGTAATCTGAATCAGGAACAAGCTATAAACAAGGAACTAATTATAGGACCCCTTTAAACAAGGATGGAATCCGCCAAATAAAGAATGGAGAAAATTATATGTTATGAATGGAAGCTAGTAATTTGGATTAGTAAATATATAACAAGTCAAACAGGTAAAACTTTCAACTTAGCTAAAACAGGTCGATTTGTGTTCTTAAATGCTTAAAAGTTAAGGCCTCCTAAAACACTTTACTTTTAAACTACATATATCTTAGCAATACATTTTTATAATCTTATCTAAAGCATTTTGACCCATTACCAAACCCTTCCAATTTGTCATATAGATACACAATTTTTCATAAGAAATAAAAGTAATCGAAACTAGGTAGTCAAAGGCTCAAGGTGCTTCAAAGCGGGGCCTTGAGGCGCGCAGGTGAATTCCAAGCCATTTGTAGCTGGTTTAGGCTTGTTCCAGACCATTTTAAGATGATTGGAACCAGTTTAAGCTGTTTTAGACCTGTTCAAGACTTGAGGCCGGTTTTTTTGAATTTAGCTAGAATTTGTGCCCGTGTGCTTTGATGGACATCATGGACGCAAAGACGTTATTGCTGTGCCTGGGCACCTAGGCTAGCTCTTTTTGTGCCTTCGACTACATAGAATAGAAAGTTAATCAATTTGTACCTCAGAATAATTGGACGTTGAAAAGCTTTAAACAGAGTATAACCAGCCCTTATAAGAGATTGGCACCACTGGGATACCAAAGAATTATCTTTTTCAGCCTCCTGATATTTACTTATATTGGACATTATTTTCTTGCTACTTTTATGGCTTCTTTTTCTCATCAAAGTACCAGGTTTAGGAGGTGAAGATGATTCTGTTGATAATCTATCTTCACCAAAAATATCTATATCAGAATCATGAGAGGTAGAAAATTCAGGCAATTGTGAAATGCTTATAGAACTATCCGCCACAAAACCACATGAAAATAGTTGTATAGTTGGCAGAACAGAAAAAAGTAGAAATATGTTGTTTATTTGAACGTTATTTAGAGTATATCCTCCAAACAAACTCCCACAGATTCCACCAACAGCCATTGCCATCCATGATACTGATTGCAGATCGCCAGCATATGTAGCCCTGAATGGAAGTAATTGCAGATGAAAAAATTTTCAAAGGAAAAAAAATAGGTTCCAGATACAACTATGTGTACAATGTGGTTTTTCAGGTCAAAACTGTAACTTTTATTTGGAGGTGGCAATTTGAAGCAATTTACCTGTCAATTGGTTTATTCAGGTTACATTTTATCCTAACAGACAACAAATGCCTAATATAAAGAAATAGCTAAAAAGGAAACCCGTCAAACTGGGTCAACAAACATGTTGAAAGTTGCCAGTAATGTTTTTTAAAAACACGAAACCTGCTAAATCATTTAACTCAATATTGTACACACTAATTATTCAAAAAAGAATATTAAAAAAGACATGAACAAAAGTGTTTTGAGTCAACAAAATTAACTATTTTGACCTGTTATCCACCCACCAGACATTCATCTTTCCACCTCTACTTTTGATATACTACTATGCTATGGGTTCTGTTAAATTTAAACAATCGATATTGTTTCAGTTTTCAACATTTGTTATAACTTTAACATTCCTATGGCCGTCTTTTAAAACTATAAACTTTACCTCAGGAATGGGAGAGTCAATGGAAAACGAGTATCACAAGAGAAAAAAAAAGGTAAAGAGAACATACTTTTCATGCCTAGCAGCTTCTGCAATCATTGCATCAATTACAACATCTGCCATTGCCGAGCCCAGATTTTGCAATGATAAGAAAATCATAAGTTGATGTTTGGAATTTTTTATGGGTTCCTGAAATCCAAGAATTACCCATGAAATGAGGGAGAACAGTGTCGCGATGACCAAGTACGGAATCCTTTTTCTCCCATTGATTGGGATACAATCTGATATCATTCTGCACCCAAGATGTGCAGTGGTTTGGTTCAACTTAATAACTAATCTCATTAAATTCAAAAATCAATCAACACTTAAAAAAAAATGAGTAAGTACTAGATCAATACCCATATATTGGTTTTATGCTCCATGGGAAAAACGATATGGATGTTACATACTGGGAAGCAGAGGGTGATAGTTTTAATACGTCTTTAAGCTGGTAGGAAACTGCTGTCCATACAAAAGATCTAAACCCCTGATGAAATAAACCATAGATAACAACATTAGATGAGTTGTATAAGAAATCAAGTGGGTTCGCTTAAGCATATAACTCAAGAACAAATATTTCTTAAGAATTCCAAATGTTACTCATTCCAAAATTCTGAAGAAATGTGATCCTAACTAATTATGCATGGAAATATTATTTGAGTCATATGCACGTGGATTATTAAGTTTGAATAAGTTTTTTAATAAAAGTCTAACGGTTATACTGTTGTGATCAGTAGATTTCGTAGGGTTGTTGAAGTTCACATGTGTATTTCATAGTATTTATAGTCCTTGTTTCCATGTAATCGATGCACTGCTTTATTCAATAAACATCTTGAAGTATTATTTGCAATCTCTCTTGCTTTATCTTTTTTTAGTACTCTGATTACCAACAGAACTGGTATCAGAGCACAGCTCTTACTACTGAAAATCATCCCATCACTCTCTGCTATCCATGTTCTCCATGTTCTCTCTAAATGGCCAACACAAACCCTTCACCCAACAACCTTGCTCCTATTATTCCTGTGTTCAAAGGAGATGGCTATGAACAGTGGAATCTACGAATGAAGACTATCCTTCGATCCCGTGAACTTTGGGATGTAGTGTACCTTGGGGTCACTGCTATCGTAGAAGGAAATCGTGATACTCGAGAGGCTAAGAAGAAGGATGGTCAAGCAATGACTATCATACAACAAGGCGTGCATGATAGTCTACTCTCCCGCATCGCTAGTGCTGACTCAGCCAAAGAAACCTGGGATATTCTACGGCTTGAATATCAAGGAGATTCCCAGGTACATTCCGTGAAGTTGCAAAGCCTTCGACGTGAGTTCGAAAATCTGTCCATGAAAGATGATAAGTTGTTGGTGAGTATTTCTCAATGGTAATGAACGATGTGGGTCAACAAAGATCATATGGTGAGGAGCTTCTTGATTAGAAAGTTGTTGAAAAAATATTACGGAGTTTATCTCCTAAGTTTGATTATGTTATACCATCCATTGAAGTGGTATACGACCTGTCCAAAGTTACTCCGGTTAAGTTAATGGGACTACTACAGTCTCAAGAAGAAAGAATCAATGGAAGAATGACACTAGACAAATCCAACAAAAGTTCTGGAGGTCAAGATGATCATGCTTTACCGGTGTATCAAGAACAAAACAAATCTCCGAGAGGGAGAGGACGTGGACCAACAACTTTTCGGGGCAGAGGTGTTGGTCGTGGAAGGGGAACTTGTAGAGAATTATGAAGAGGCTGAAGCAACCAAACACCCAAAGACCTTTCTGCATGCATGCACATGAGTACTGAAGTAGAAGCTTCGGAAGTTCTCACACCAGCAATAAGAAATACTCAAAGTGTGAAATCTTCCGAAGCCAAGACCAACATCTTCCGAAGTTAAACATGAAGTCTTCCGAAGCCTCAGAGACAAAGTCTTCCGAAGCCT
>BJCM01083744.1:0-17393 GCA_018326385.1 Flaveria bidentis | reverse complement strand
TAGTATGGCCAGGTTGTAGGATGTAGTATAAGTATTCTCTTGTTCTTGTAACTTAAGATATGCTTTGTAACGCTTGTAATAGAACCTGAGAAAGCAATATACTGCAATCTTGAAAACCCATTTCCTTGTGTTGTGTTCTTTTGGTTCTGTCTCATTAATTACTTGTGTTCTTAGTATCATCCTGTGTGGTTAATCCAGTTCACTGTTTGATTAAGTTTGAGTCGCTCTCCTCATTGTGTTGTTGTGTTGTAAATTGCAAGCCTTCAACGGTCCTGCAGGTAATTTGTAGCTGACTTTAGAAGGGAGGTTTTCTAAAGGCAATAGCCTTTGACTTCAATGTGTTTACGGTAGTTGGACCTAAGGCTATTCAAATAGCTTGACGCTCGAAACTCGCTCGGAACTCGTTTGATAAAAGCTCGAAAAGTTGCTTGTTTGATTTGGCTCGTTTGTAAACGAGTTGAGCGGCTCGATTTGGTTTGTAAATGAACCAAGCATGAGCAAAGATAAGCTCGCTTATTGCTCGCTTATTTTTGCTCAAATTATTTTTAATTATAGTTTTTATATATTATATATATGTAATATGTCAATTTATTTATTTATTTATTTACCATATTACCATTTTAATTGTTCATCATTTTTACCCTTATTCCTTTTAACTTTTTAACTTAAAAATTCAAAGTGTCAACAACCCTAACAAACTCTCTGAATACAGTAACGCAACCACTCACCACTTTACCATTTTCCATCTCTGTTCGGCTATTGAGTTGTTCCTGGCTCCCTGAAAATCGTCGACATGTCACCGCTCCCATAATCGCAAAAAGCAAGAGACCAACTGAGTCACCTAATCGCCGACTCTATCACTCATCTCCTTCGTCTTCTTTGAATCAATTCGCTTCTCATGGTTTGATTTACCGTGGTTTGATTTACCGTATTGTCTTCAATCAATTTGCCATCTTCAAGCGAGCTAAATACTTGATCGAATGCTTGGTTATAAACCAAACCATACCGAGCAAAATTGAGCGTTTGTTATAAACCAAACTAAACTGAGTAGAACTGAGTGCTTGGTTATAAACCAAACCGAGTCCGAGCGAGCATTATTCGCTAGAATTAGTAAATTTGAACCAAACCGAGCCGCCCGATTTGTAAACAAATCGAGTTCGAGGGGACTGGCGTTTGGTTCGGTTCGTAAATAGCCCTAGTTGGACCGAGCAGATCAACAATTATTGAGGAAAGTTCTTTTATTTATGTTAGTTTACCTTTTGTAGTAATAAACTGGTTATATGAAAAATTTATAAAGTGACACTATCTAGGTTTTTTTCCTATGGATAGTTAGTTATTTTTTGTGACATCATAAGGTGTTAGTTTTGGATTATGCAATTGTATTCAATTTAACTATATATTCCACTTTCCATGGTTTATCGTACTAAAATATTTGTATCCAATGTTTTGAGTCCTTCGCTACCTAACACTGGAAGTTTGGTTTTGCCATTTAAGTAAGATTTCATCTTTTATTCTTCTACTTTATAAGGTCAAAACACCCATATAATCAAAAGAAAGATTATGTCATTAAGGGAAGTTTTGACTTGTGGACAATTGTATCGAAAACAACACTCAGTTTCTTAAAAGTTCCTTGATACCATAGATGATTCGGGACCTCTTGTGGTTGAAGCCACGTAACATGTTCGAACATGAGTTATTGTCCTCTCCATGGATCCCTCTTTCTTAAGTTTTTTATAATTTTGCACTAGCAAAAAGTTCATCTATAAGATCTTACATATGATAGTAGTAAACTTGTTCATTGTATTGAAATGAATTTCTTGAATATTATTAATATGCAATCCTCATTATACAGGAAAAAAAATACAAATGGTTATAGCATCTAAACTAAGAAAAGATAATGACAAGATAGTATTATACAATTCAAACAATATAATCCTAAATAATATATGATAATCCAAGGATCGTAGTCAGAAATTATCAGTGTTCATCTTGAGTCAAGTCAATGTTTGCGGAATCAACATTAACTTTGTTTAATTATTTTTAATAAATTCAATATCAACAATAATGATTAATGATAACGACGAACACAATAAGAAGAACACAATTATTAATCAAACAAAAATATTTAATTCAAATGTATTTCATTAAAACATGTTAATGATTACAGATGAATAAACAATGAATGAAATAAAATTGGTTTGAATGTATTGATGTTGATGTGACAGCTGCTAGGGTTTGTGTTTGTGTGATTTGAAGTTTGGTTGTTTGTGATTGTCTGTCTTCTTATCGTCGTCGCCGTCTCTTTGATGTGAAACCTAGGATCCATATTTATAGGCATGTGTGTTTCTGTTAAAACCAAATCTCTTGGTATTCGCACAACTATCAAGTTGATTTGTTGACTTGGAACACTTGTATTATTAAATACAAGTGTTTGGACTCCGCAGGAATATGGTCTTCTATAGATGTTTGTTCTTCCGAAGGAGTCTTGTTCTTCCGAAGGTACTTTGTTCTTCCGTAGGAATCTTCACTTCTGACTTCAGAGTTGGTTATTCATCGGCAGAAGATCTTCGAATGATTGATTTTGTAAGAAACATATCTACGGAAGAACAAAAATGTTCATCCGTAGATGTTCCTAACACTTAGTCAATTTCAGTAATTGACCAAGAATTATGTTTGTTCCTGCAATCATGCACACATCAATACACATATGGGTTAGCCTATTTATATAATGCATATGACATAATAATGATTTACAATTGTTCATTACAAATATTGATTAAAGTTCTATGCCTATACAAAATGATCTAGTCCTATAGTTCCTAGATCTAACAATATATCTCTAATATTCCTTTGTAGTCTGAGCTAAAGTAGAACAAATGTGTAAACTAGACTAAAATTCTTGATATTGGTAATTCTAACCGAAATTTTTGACAAAGTTGTCCGGGTAATGATTTCGTAATGATGTCCACGTATTGGAGAGAGGATGGAACGTGAAGCACCTAAACATATCCTAGCTTAACATGTTCTTGAACGAAATATATATCGATCTCAATGTGTTTAGTCCTTTAATGTTGGACCGACTTATTTGATAAGTAAACCATAAATATATAATAGTAGCTTTTGACGGGTGACATGCAATTCTTACAATAGATTCCATTACTAAGTGATCTGAGCCACAACATTTGTGACTCCTTGATAATCCACCTCAGCTTTTAAATGAGAGATGGTTGGTTGGTGTTCGGAGGACCAAGTGATTAGGGTAGAGAGAAAATAGAGAATGTGATACGAGAAAGGGGTTGGGGCTCGGGGGAGAGGGTAGGGTGTATGTGTAATTTTTATTGTGTTACTAGGGTCACTGTAACTTTTTTACATTAACTAATGGATCAACAACTAACGATGTTAACAAATTGAATGAAAATGGTTACAAAATGTCACCATTGGTCATATCGGACCTAAAATAAATTTTTGAGTAAATTATACGGATCATACCTGAGGTTTGGTCAAATTTCACCTTTCTTCCCTAGGAATGAACAATTATGTTTAGTTCTAAGGTTTGAAAAAATATAACATATTCAGTCCTTCCATTAAATGATTGTTAATAAATTTCGTGAATGGGTGTAAAAGTACCATTTTACCATTCAATTTTAAGAAGAAAAGAAAACTTAAAAACAAATAATACCCCCACCCCACTCCATCTTCTACATCTAAACACATATCCACCTCCGACAATCATTTCCGGCAACCCCAACCTCGACCCTCACTATCGACAACCACTTCTTATGGCCTCTACCACCACCACATCCATGGCCACCCCTTGGTACACACCCCATCACATCATTGGAACAGTTCCTCGAAACTACCATGGTGGTTCACCTCCACCTGAAACCATCATCACCACTAAATATCCACCACCACCCCTTGCCATCTACTCCGGTGATGACACCACCACCACCACTACTTATAACCCACTTTCGTTTTAGTTGGCATCGACGGTTCTTTGAACAACACCTAAAATCCAAGGTGATTACTTGTGCTGGTGGTAGGTTGTTATAATCGAGTAATACCAATATGGGTCAATAGGTTTGCAGAGATTCAAATTTGAGAAAAGGTGGTTGGAAGGAGGAGGTTGGTCGGAGGCTAATGTTGATAGTGAGGTCAATCAGCGGGAAAAGGGAGAGGCGATGGTGGGGGGATAAGGTGCGGTGCCGCGACAAGGTCTGGTGGCGGCTGCAAGGTTTGACGGTGGTGGTGGCGAAGGAAAGAAAATTTTTACGGTTGTTGTTATTGTTGTTTTTTTAAAAGTTTTACGTAAACTACCATTAAGACTAGGGACGAAAAGTGTTATTTTTCAAAACCTTATGATTAAATCTGTAATTTTTCAATCTCAAGAATGAAAAATGAAATTTGAGCAAACTCAAGGATGATATGTGTAGTTGATTCTATAATGTTAAAACTTTTGAACTAAAATAATTATTTGCTCAAATCTCAAGAACTAAAAGTATTAAATTTTTTTATAGGTTGTGTATCATGTTTTCTCATAAAGAAAAATACTATAAAACTTTTATTAAAAAAGATAAAAAAAGACAATGATAAATATATATAAAATATTATTTAGTTGAAATAAAGTACGAAAAAATAATATTTTTAATATAGATGCGAAGATGATGATGAGGAAACTATCGTGCATGGTAATTTTACTCTACCTTCTAGAATTAAAATAGCTTAAAGTACAAGGGCTTAAAGCGTAAACCTGAGAAAACTGGAGTGTGGAGTATATATGCAGATACGCATCAACACATCAATTCATCCAACTGTTGAGCGGAAACCCTAGTTTGTGTTCACTCGCCGCAGCTTCAAGGATCCGAGTGAAGATGAAGGTGTGCATCGTTTACACAAATAATAAGTATAAACTTTCTTTAAATTTCTGAAATCGTTAAAGTTTCTGATATATGATCTTCCTTGTTGTAGTTCAATATCGCTAATCCCACCACTGGGTGCCAGAAGAAGCTCGAGATTGACGACGATCAGAAACTGTAAGTTCAATCGTTTTCCTAACCTAATGTGAAGATGGTGGTTGTTAGATACAGCAATGTGTTAGCTATATGATGTGATTAAGATGTTTAAAGCCAATTGGTTTGATTGTTTTAGTTTTGGTTTTACTATCAGTTTGTAAAAAGCAAAGCTGTTACTTTTTCAATTGGAATTGATGTTGATTTCTGGTGCAAAAGGTTAGAATTTTACAGTAAATGTGAACTTAAGAGTTAAGTGGTTAGATTTGAATAATCAGTTGGATTAATCTGTTTTTGATTGTAATGTTGCTTGTTGTTTTTAATTGCAAATTCTATTTGTTGAATGATATTTAAGGCAATTAGTGACAATGCCATTCAAAAATGCATATATTTTGTGAAATCTGTCTTAGAATATAGTTAATGCAATAGTAAAGTATCAATAGGATGTGGATTGCATGGGATTTGAGATAGTTAATCCAATATATTCTGTGAAATCTGTGTTAGAATATAGTTTATGAAATTTGACTTAGAGTATAGTTAATCCAAAATGGAGATAGACATTTACACACTTTGATACTCTCTATGAATTGGGAACATTTTCTAAGTATTGTCCAAAAAGCAAACATTGTAGTTTTTCATAATATCAATGCACTTTTATGGCTGTGGGTTCAAGTCTCATTGTGGAAAACTGGTGTAGATCTAGCCATCTAGGAGTAGATTTATTGGGTGTATAAGTTCTCTGTTTGAAAAAGCAAGCCACTTTTGGTAGTTTCTGAAGGATCGTGTGGATGTACTGCTTGTATACAATCATATACATAACTTCATTACACAAGATCATTGGGATTTGCTAGAATTTGTACATTATTTTACCTAAGTTTTGGCAGTATGTTAATTTCATTTTTTTGTGTGTTGTCTAGCCGAGCATTCTTTGACAAGAGGATCTCACAAGAAGTTAGTGGAGATGCCTTGGGAGAGGTAGTGCATTACTTCTCTTTATTCATCATATATGATCGTAATCTTCATACGCTTCATATATTTATAATAGTTGACTCAAATAAATAAATCACAGGAATTCAAGGGGTATGTTTTCAAAATCATGGGAGGCTGTGACAAACAAGGGTTCCCAATGAAACAAGGAGTTTTGACTCCAGGGCGTGTACGTCTTCTCCTTGTAAGAGGCAAGCAAACTTTCTTTTACTCTCGACTGTTTTCATCTTTCAAGTCAATTTAAAATATGAATTGCCTACTTAAATTATCTTTATCATGGTATGAACAGGAACACCCTGTTTTCGTGGGTTTGGAAGGAGGAATGGAGAGAGAAGGAGAAAGTCTGTTCGTGGGTGCATTGTGAGCCAAGACCTGTCGGTTTTGAATCTGATTATTGTGAAAAAGGGTGAAAATGATCTTCCAGGTTTGACTGATGTGGAGAAACCAAGAATGAGAGGTCCAAAAAGGGCGTCGAAAATCCGCAAACTCTTTAATCTTTCTAAAGAGGATGATGTCAGAAAGTATGTCAATACGTACCGCAGAACCTTCACCAACAAAGCTGGTAAGAAATTTTTTGGGTTTGTAAAAGAAATAAAAAGAAACTATTAAAGTCTGATTGATGATAACAAGAATAATAATTACAGGGAAAGAGGTGAGTAAAGCTCCAAAAATACAGAGATTAGTTACACCATTAACTTTGCAAAGGAAAAGAGCAAGAATTGCAGAAAAGAAGAAGAGAATTGCAAAGGCTAAGGCGGAGGCTGCTGAATATCAGAAGCTTTTAGCATCAAGATTGAAGGAGCAGAGAGAGAGGCGAAGTGAGAGCTTGTCAAAGAAGAGATCCAGGCTTTCTGCTGCATCTAAGCCGTCCGTTGCAGCCTAATAATCTTATTAGTAATATTCAAGACAGATTTATTTGTTAAGGATTCCTGTTCTTGCATGTTTTGTTTTTAATGTTGACGGTTTTGGTATTTTGTAGTTGAAATATGTGTTTGATGTAAAGATTTATCATCTTGTCTGTGGTTTACTTTGTTTTGATCGTTGTCAGAATCTTGTCTCTTAAATGCGCTTCTCTTTGAAACAGTTTTCTTTGTTGCATCTATTGCTGCAATGTCAGCACTTTTGCATAAACTGTGGATGCAACTTGACATGTCCTTTTAGATACTTACGTGGAGCATTAAGGCGTAATCATAAGCCTAAAAATCTAAAATCACTTAGGGGGCGTTTGGTTGAAAGGAATTGAATGAATGTAATTGATAAACCAGTATAATTTTTAAAGTAGAATTATTTTTTAGTTTTATAGATGATGGAATTGATTTATGGAGCATGCTTTGGGGTTTGTAAGACGGTTTTTAGTGTGTTGAGGCCTTAGAGATGGTACCAAGATTATAAAAGCTTTGAAATGAGGACTTGTTATCCAATCCGCCACTATTGATTCATCTGTTTAACCGTCCTTTAAAAACAGATGACATTGTGTTGAGAGTAGAGATGTTTGTGGGTCTTAGCAGTGCCAAGCACATTAATCTCTTTTCTACCCCTGAATCGAAACCAGGAACATTAAGGCGTGATGATGCGCTGTTGAGGCCATAAAAGATGATATGGTTCAACAAAATTTGAACTGTAACCAACTGGTGCGGTCCCAAGCACTCCAATAAACGCATCCAAGACTGGTGAAGAGACTTCAATAAGTTACACGGTTCAACAGCCGGTGGATTTTCAAACCCATGCAGTTAACACTTTTCATTGATGAATATGTGTTTAATATTAAAATATAATTAGTAAATAACAAAAAAACAAACATTATTTTCACGTATAAATGAACGTTGCAGCCTTCTATTATGTCCATACCACTATTTTAACAAAGAAAAGAACTAATAATTTATGAATTCCTCCATTTCAGAAAGGTGATATTGGGGACAAAACCAGAAAACCGAGACTTGAGTTCTCAGTTAACCGTATGAGACTAGACTGTAAAGCTCAATACACTTCATTCAACCAAGTTAAAAACACAAAGAGCAGTTTGATTTCGTTAGAACACCCTGATTTGATGCCTGTATATTATAACAATTGTACTTTCACTTTTTGGCCAGAATCAAGTCAAACAGACAAACCACATTGTTTCTTGATCTACACGCGTATAAATATAGCAAAATAATGGCATTTTGGTAAGATCTGAATAGGGGATCTTTTATTTTGCTGTTATAAACAAGTACCCCTATAATCTAAAAGTAATTATTCAGATCGCCCCACACGGCTTCCTCGACCTCCTCCCATGATTCTGCTGTCCTCAGTTCCTTCGACATACCAAAAATTGCTCCTAGTATATTCTCTTCATGTATGATACAGTAGCACCTGTACATAAATCAATCATAACAAATGAAATCATAATTAGGCAATTTTACGTCTACAAGAATACAAATATATATAAATATTGGAGCAAATATTTCTTTAACAATCAATATATATGGCTTTTGCTAAATTATTGCTTCTGTATTACTGTAATTATTATGAACATATCAGATCAGTAATTCAACATAATGGACTCACATTGCTAGATATGATATCCGCCTAACTTTGCAGCCATCATCTGATGAAGATCTTTTACCGAAAGGAAGTCTATAGCTTTCTAGAAGCTTCTTCAGGAGCTGCACGTCTCCACGAAATATGTCTAGATGGATTGGGATCAAATCCAATATCGGATCTCCTAAAAAGTTCAAAAAAACTCAACTTAGCATTCATTTTATATATTCGAAAGAACCAATGATGGTATGTTTACAACAAAAAGCAAGCAGTGATGTAAGAAAAGTTGATTGTCCGTTCAAAATCATTATATCAAGTTACTTTAACCATTATTAGGATCTTGATACTACAACACTAAGATCATTATTTTTGTCATTAACAAGAGAGTATTTAAATATCCAACTCAAAACCAGACTTCTAATGCACACATATGTATATGTGTGGGTAATATTTAGTTTGTTTTTGTAACTGTGAGAGCCTGCCAGGGCCACCTAAGTGCTTATGAAGTTATATATATCCAAATCTCCTGGGATTTCACCAATACCCAACTAACACTAGTGGGATCAGGTAAATTGCAACTTGAGCTAGGTAGGTGACTTTCAGGAGTTAAGGCATAAATGCAGGAATAAATGTAATACCATTTTTTTTCTTTTCAAGTCAATTTTCTTACCTAGAGACATGTTGCTGAAATCATAAATATAACTAGGACGCCATGACATCTCACTCCCGTTGCTAGACTCTTTCATTTGCTCCAAGTGAATATTGTCATCCATTATATCTGTGTGTACCCATGAGCAACAATTGTGCACTTCTAACTTCCCATTTTCATTCTAAAACATAATGCGGAAGAATTCATAAATTTTGCAAGAAGGTAATGTTTTTAAAATGAAAAGAACAAAAGAATAAAATACATATCATTTTGCATTTACAATATTAACTAACCTTAAATAGACTATGCAATTCTACAAAGTCATTAGGGAGATATTCATTTACTTTGTCAATCAGTGTGCTTGGAATCGGATAACCCCTACAAAAATGAAGCAGAAATTTAAATTTTCATTAATGTCCTTCTACTCTTTTAGAATGTATCAATACATTTAGATAAAAAAAAAGAAAAAATCAGAGCAGAAAAACAATGAACTCATCTGTGAAATTGTAATAAGATTCAATTTATGCACAAAGTTACATGCTTAGCATAAACTGATGATTATACATAGTTATTTAAATAATAAAATTCCGCATTTAATATATGACTTACCATTTAGTCAAGCGACTGGACACATCCTTCTTTTTCCTATTTAGTATTGTGAAGAAAACTTTTGATGCTGCTGGAAGACTGATATTTTTTATGAGATTATCCATAGTACCATTGTCATGGGCGCCCATCTCCAGTTTCTTCTCCATGTGCAGATATGACAAATCATTCAAAGGAGTGACAGTTAAAACATGAAGGTCATGCAATTGCTTCCCTAAAAAGGAAGCTAAATTGGAAACTTCCTCCCGTGATAGCACATCTCTTCTGCAAAATCAGCGACTAACTTAATAAATAATGGGTCAGTTTGGATTATTAATGGGTTGGCTTGGATTATATTATATCTCAAGCAGGTCAAACAGATAAAATTAAAAAAAATAACAAAAAACAAAACACGTCAGGCAGTTCAAAAACATTTATTCAAGAAATTAGCTTGTCATAAAAATGATCTAATTTATGCAGTCGTATTTCACAGGCTAATTGACATCAAAAATTTAGTTTTTAAACAAAAGTGTTTCAGGTCAACACATCTATGAAAATTTATAGGCCCCCATTTGCCGAATCTATCGAATTTCATGGTTTAAACAGAAAAAAATAATCAAGGTAACTTACAGCTCAGCATATATTTTTCCTCTGCATCTTTTTGTTATAATGTAGGGCCAAACATTTAAGTGTCCACCAGAACTAACCAATTCCTCTAAGGTCATACCAGCTTTTTTATACTCGAACAGCTTTTTGCTCCAGATGCCAAATGGGTACTCAGTGTTGGGGAAAATATCATCATTTATGCTATGTTTTGTAGTTACATCAGGCACACCTTGGCCATCCCAGGGGATTATTTTATATGATTCATTTTCAAGGAAAATTATCCCGCTTGCTATAATATTAGGAACGTGGTTTTTCAAACTAGATTCTGATTTCTGCATTATATTGTAGAACTCAAGCTGTAGGGATACAAACCATATTCCGTAAGAATATACTCACTTCATTAAACATAATATTTTATTCACATTATCAAACATACCTCTGTTCCTAGTGCATGGAGGCTAGCTTGCAAACCATCCTCCACAAAGATTTTGACCACATTGTCATGAACAAGATAAACCTGTTGGAAGTGTGTATTTCATGTTAAAATACCCTTTCCCTGAGAATTTTCAAATTGGACTTGCTAGTATTAATGTACTTTACCATACACTGGTAAAGGAACACAGGGTTAACAGTATAAAATGGCAACCAACCTTAGACCAATTTCTCTTTTGGGTAACACACTATATTAATCACAAAATGGCACAAACTTTCAAAAATCTTGATAAAAAGCTTCAACCCTTAAAAAATTCTGATTTAAAAACCAGTGCACTTAGGGTGCAAGGAGAGGACACGGCTTCAGCAACAGGAAGGTGAGGTACCACAGAAGCCGTTGTGCAATAGTCATATTTCAAAAAAAAGTACAATTTTTTTTTATTAATTTTCACCTATATATATACCCATTCTCATATTCATTTCCCTAACCAAAATACCAATCTCTCAACATTTTCCTAACCACATAACATCCCAATCTTTCTATCCAAAATGAATTTTTAGTATCTTTTGATTATTATTAACCATGTCGTGTCTTTTATATATTTAGTTTGTATTTTATTTTCTAAGTGGAATGCATTTTTATTTAAATTAGATGTTACTTTTATTTTTTTTGGAATGTATTTAATTTAAATTAGTTATTTAATTTTATATTTACAAAAATAAGGAAGTGTGGGACTACTGGAAGAGTGGGAAACCACTGTAGGAAGGGAAAGGGGAAATTGGGGAATCTAATGTGGCACTGTAGGAAGGCAGGGACAACTCCCTTCACCCTAAAAAGATTACCCTACATAAAAACCTTCTAAAAGTGTGAGAATTTTTGTGAGTACTTTGTTGTCCCAGAGTAGGAATTGGATCAAACTGGTTACATATTCCTGCAATGAGGCTATGAACAAAAGCCATATCAAATGACATTAAAAATTAGAATCACTTACAGGATTGCTACCCGTACCGACCGGAAACTTTTCTTCATCCGCAGGCAAAGAGATGTTATGGAAGGAACATAATTCTTCCATGCACTTAGACCACTTATTGGTATTTATTGCAATACAAGCTCCCTGAAATTTCACCACAACATGTAATGAAAAGAAAAAATTAAATAAAAAAAATAAAAAAGTCACTACCTTCCAAATAAGATCTCTTAATCCAGGTTTCCCAATCCAAAGCTTCCATAACCAGTCTCTCAATTCTCTCTGTCCAATGCAATTACTTGTGCTCCATAACGAGTTATAATGGTCTCTATTTTTGTCCAGAAACATTTTCAGGAAATTTATGTCATAAGAGAACTCTAAATCAGACCCATTTCTAGCAAAGCTCAAATCATCCATGTGTTCATCAAGTTTGACTTTCTTCTTCTTTCTAGTCAATTCTGAGGAGCTCATATTGTCTTCCATGAATAAATTCCCATGTTCTTCAAGGGCAAGCAACCCAGCACGACAAACTCCTTTATGTTGATAACCAGGAGCCAAATCCAAACATACATATTCAAAATTTTTTGAATTTACATAATTCTGAGTTACAGCAACAGTTGTCTCCAGGTTTAAAACACAATGCCACCATCCCGTTGGAACATAAATAGTCTCACCAGGTAGCTGTGTACATTCTATAGGCTTATCTTCATCAGCAAGAAGTGGATAGAAATCCAACCACCACTATAAAATGAAAAAAATATATATCAACCAACTGAAAACTGATATAAGCATTTGTACACAAAGTTTATTACCTGCAATGAAGATGGAGTTTCAATGTCAACATCACCATCTTCATCATTTACATGTACCGTCACACCTAGAGGGACTCTTCCAGGAGGATACAGGGCCCACCTGTTTATATAACAGTAAAATAGATATTACTGAATATATTTCATATGACAAAAATACTTTACAAGATTATAAATCATTTACCGTTTACGGCCACATAAAAGAGTATTCCATGCACTGGTAAGAGCTGGATCAACATGCCAAGATGCACCAGATCTCTCAGGCCCAATAATGAGCCATCTATAAGGGGGTCTTTGATCACTATCTAATACATCAAAATAGTCATCTGGGAATAGATGAGGCACACTGTAATCTTTTAGCAAATCTGGTGCAACTTCCCCAAACTGCAATTAGTAGTTATTTAAATATAAATTCTATTACTCATAAAGTGCTTATAGAAAGTAGGATAATGGATATAACTGAACCTTATCATCAAAAATGTAGAGGGGATCCTCATCATGTTGTTCTTGTATGTAAGAGACGTAATCTTTAAGTTTCATTGTTGTTTTATTTGCACTTCTTTGAGAAATTCTGAAAGGTGTATCTCCATATTTCATCACTAATTGTTCAGGAGTCCATGTCTTCTTTGCTGCCCAAGTATCAGCTAATCCTGAAACTAAAACCTGCACGAAACATTCAAGCATTATAAGTTATGAAATAAAAAACATAAAAAGAAAATTTAAGCTAAAATAAAATGTTATACAAAACTAATGACATACAGGTTTCTGTGCATCATACTGCTGAAGGAACTCATCTACTGAAAGGTCAGTTTTTCTTTCCACATTTCCCTGATCAAATGCAAATCCATCTAACCGCGTATAACAACGATAAAATCGTTTGTATAGAAATAACGAGTTGAATCCTGTAAATAGTAGCATATCCTTTAGTTCAAGTAAGGCAACAAAAGTGTAGAATCAAAAACTACGATCATTACCATCAAAGTGTAGTGGTTTTGTGCTGGAGTCATGACATTTATTCAGCACTTGCAGTCTGTAGCCACATAAGAAAAACATTATACTTGTACAAAAGTAAAAACTGCACACATCTTGAATTAAAAGGAAGCAAGACAAATCTGAAAAATACCCATGCAATGTTGTCTTCTTCCAGGACCCTTTATATTGAAGCTCACGATTTTCTTTATTCAGGCATAAATTCATCCACAAAGGCTCTTCATTGCACAGTATATACATCACACTGCACACCATAAACCAGCTTAGGGGAACATCCAAACAATAAAACAGTACACCTAACCTAGAGTCCTAAGTTCTGTAGCAACAATGAAAGTGAAGAACCACAAGCCATATTAATCTAAGCCGAGCTAAGCACAAACGTTTAGCCAATTATTCTAATCAAATTCATATGCATAAATAATCTCTCAAAAATCCCCAAATTGGTTAAACTTCACATGATATCTTACTTCTACAAACAATGAAACAGTGTACCTAACCTAGCGTTCTAAGTTCTGTTATAACAATTGAAAGTCAAGAACCACATGCCATAGAAAAAGTGACTTCCTTCCAAACTGATCTATCTACGAACAAACATTAACCTAATCACTCTAATCGAATTCAGAAGTATTATCATATCAATCTCTCAAAAAACCCCCAAATTGTTAAACCTTCACATAATCTCTTACTTCTACACACATAAGAGACGATTAAATTCAAAACTGAAAGTTGAAAAACACGAAGCACGAGAAAATCCAACACCTGCTAGCACAAGCAAGACGAGCGACATCACGAGGTGAGAGCAAATTCAGTATGGAACAAACAGTTTCATCTGGAAGAACATTAAAAACCCCAAGTGCATCAGGTCTCCGATCTCTAGCAACAATTTCAGATTGCGAATTCGAGTGAACCTCCATTGATCACCTCCTTAAACTGAAAATTCAATTTCTCTCAATCTAGTTTCTTCAGTGGTATGTATAATTGTATATTGAAGTGAGAAAATGAGGGATTTGTGCGTAATGTTGAGGCAATTGTTTGGTGGTGGTTTCATTTTTCTTAACCGTGGATTCGCCGCGTGCGGCCGTGGATCGGATTCCCGGTGACGTCAACGAGAAGACGTGTTTAAGTTTCAAACAAGGTCCGTCAAGTTTGTTCATTTTTACATAATCTGACTTTAACTTCTATAACTTTTAATTTACACGCTTGATTTGGATTTTTTACAAAGCGATGAGAAAGAGAATATACCATGAAGAATTCGACACATGTGAACACAGCTTTTCTTAATAGATGAAGATAACTTCTTTTATTATCTATTTCTATTAAACATTTGGTCGGTGATGATTTCTTATTTTGGTTGTGTTTTTATAGGGTTTGTTTTGGGTGTGGGTTCGAGGTTTGAGGGTGAGGTTTTTTGTGGGTGTTTGGTGTCTAGACACGTGTCTTTAATGTGTGTTTCGGTTATATTCGTTTATAGGGTTCATTAGCGTTATCTTTCTCTGGGTTCGTACGTTCTTTCTTTCGTTATCGATACCCTGGTGATTCTCGCTATTAAGGTTTGGGTTTTCCTTTTTTTGCTCTTTTTGGTGCTTTGATTTTCGTTGGTTTTTTTATTTTGGACTATATCGTCTTCTTGCGGCTTTGATATTCGTTTGTTGTGTATGATGCTGGGTTTTGATAAAGTTTTGAGTTCTACATGTTTTGGTGTGTTATGGATTTAAGATTTTGGTGTGTTTTACTTTGTGTATTTTGCTGATTTTATGATTTTGAACCTTCATTTTAATTTTGATTTTGGTTTAGGGTTACGTTAATATCCGCATAGTTGCGGGAACGCGCTGCGCCAAAAACCTATTTGGAATATGATTTTAATAAAGAAAAACTAAAATACATAAATGATAATATGATATATTATCTCACTTACAATATTGTATTTGTTATTATTTATGTCTTTTATTTTTAACCAAAAGAAGCATTATAAAGGCGGTTAAATAAAAATAAAATTAAAAAGAAAACATATGGTTTGTTGTTTATCGAGTATGCCGATTGCTGTTATGAGATAGAGATAGACTCGAAGCCTACGAAATGAAAAGTGAATTGAAAGTGAAAAGAGACCAACAACTCATTGTTTCTGATTTCATACACTTGCCTCTTATTCCATCCACTTGAATCAAATTCCACTTGAATCCAATATCTTTCTTCACTTCTTAATTCATACATCCATCTCATTGTATTCACTATTCACCTTCAACAATCTTTTCTCTTCCCTCAACAAATAGCGAGATGTGCATGATAAGGTAAACATAATTGTAAGTTCATGACTTCATGATATTAGTTGTATTAAATCAAACACATTATGATAGACTTATGTCATTGTGGGGCTAGCCCACTTGATTGAGGTTTTGTCTTTTAAAGGGAATGTGTTAAGTTCAAACCCAAGTAATAGCGTAATACGAAGTAATTTATAAGTATAAGTAGTATAGCTTTGCCGTTCAACAAAAAATATATATGATAGAATTAGATTTGATAATTTGCTATAGGAATATGATTAGATAATTAAATGGATTGAGTAGACAAAAAGAGATGCAAGTGGCATTGGGACAAAGGGATTCTCAAAGTTCTAAAACTCTTATATATCGAAGACTCAGTTACAATCTCATGTAATACACGAGTTGAATAAATTTATTGTTACATAGTTAATAAAATAAAAGTTAGTTCTTAAACATTGTGTATTATACGGATTGAATAAACCCGTGTATTACACATATTTGAAAATTTGAAGTTAACATATTTGAAATTTAATTATGGATAGTTATTAATTCATGAATTGTTATTATAACAATCATAATTAAATTAATTTAAATATAATAAATAGAAATATTTGTTTCTAATATTTTTATTATTTAAGAGGAGAGAAAGATGGGAAAACCAATTATTTTGATATCCTAAAATGATTACAATTGTCTAGATTTATTTTTGTTATTAGTATATAGATATGACATAAAAGAATGTACATTATGCAAGAAAGAAAAATAAAATCCCAAAGTATAGACTGTTTGGTTTACTGATAGGAGTAAAAGTTCATGATAGTAGTTTTGAGCTACCTAAGTAAAGAGTGGAGGTTTAAACATGTAACTTCCTAATATGTCACTATTATAAGATCAAAGACAATAACATTGATGCTGCAACCATATCCACATCAGGTACATCATCAGACCAATCTGAATCTAGTGTCCCAAATTTATTCTTAAGCTTAAATTATCCTAGCTTCAACATACAAAGAATGTTAGGACTGTACTCTGTACGGAGTACAAACTGAGTTACGTGTATACCAAACCAAATAGTGCGGAATCCTATTTGATTGGCGATCCAATCAATGAGAACGCAATTATAATCAATCTAATAGTGAATCAAAATGTTATGAACGATTGCAAGATGATTTACTGCGATCTATGAACTTGGAACAAGTGTTCTAGGGTCTCTGTACGGATAGGGTACGATTTAGTGCGTAGGTATTCGAATTGTTACGTTTTCCACGAATTAAGTGGTATTTATAGGTTAGGGTTTTCCATTCGTATGACTGGACCATTAGCATGGTTCAGTCGTGCGACTGAAGCATGCGGTTGATTCATCCGCACGACTTAAGGTCCAGTCATGCGACTGAGTCAATCTCATGTCACAATCATGCGACTGATCCAGTTTCCTGGTTCAGTTGTGCGACTGGTTTATTAGCATGAAGTATTCATGCATATGGTCCATTCGCATAAGAACTTCACACAATTAAGTTTAAACATGTTTCTCAACCATTATTGACTAAGAACTATGTAAACAACCACAAACCTATATA
>BJCM01083742.1:0-21224 GCA_018326385.1 Flaveria bidentis | reverse complement strand
TATAGGAGGGATCCTAAGAAAACCAACATATTTTGAGAAAACCATGAAAACCAAATTCATCTAATCAAAATTTTTCTTTAATTGTTTATATTTATTATATTGAAAGGGTATTTAAGTAATTTTAAAAATAATTTATTTTTAATTAATGTTAAATCCCTAAGTTTACTCCTCATGATCAACTAATTTGCACAATTCTTGGGAACGATTCATTCAATTCATTTCTTCAGTTATTATTGTTTTCTTGATTCGTGTTGTTCTATTATGGTTTCAAGCTCAAAGGTTTTGTTCTATTATGGTTTCAAGCTCAAAGGTTAGCAATGAATATGAAATCAAGGTCAAAGGTTAGCAAAGGTTATGGAATCAAGTTGCAGGCTAACAAAAGAGAAAGATGAAACCCACAAAATCCATGACATCAATTCTTTAGATGGTTCACAATGAAATTGATCATGGATTAGTTTATCATGAGGACATCAACATTGATGAAGAAACCGATAAAAGCGATTGATGCTCTTGCCACCATGGATGGTTATAAAAGGAAGAAGATGAAGACATGTTTAACTTGGGTTTATATTTGTAATTATGGTTCCATATATGTAACTTTAGATTAAGGCAACTCAAGAACAGGAAGAATGGAGTGTCAGGTTACATATATGTAACTTCTTTATATTAGGCTTTGTTTTTTTGTTCATCTTCATCTTCATTGAGTTACATATACGTAAGTATTTTAACATATGGGTGCATATCTATTCATTGTAATTTATAGTGATTCTAGTGTCCTTTTTAGTGTTACGTATATGTAAATTATCAAGTTACATATAACTCAGGATATGTATAAATCAAGTTACATATACGTAACCAGGTCTATATATGTGCAAATTTCCAAGTTTAATAATATATTTTGCACTTGTTTATATGTTATAATTACATATACGTTAATAAATAAGATTGTATATACACAGAAAAATATATCAACGTGAATTACTTATTTGGGTTACATATTGAAACATATTATGCCATAAGTCTGTGATACAATGTTACATATACGTAATACAATGTTACATACTGAAATAAACTGTTATATAATGTGATTACGTATATGTAACTCAATTGATGTTCAATTCTTTGTTTTCTTATTCCATATATATTTAGTTACTCTAATACAAAAATAGTAAGATCCAGTGTTTAAATTTGTTATTAAAATATTGGTAAATAAGATATATATATATATATATATATATATATATATATATATATATTATTAATTTGAGAGAGAGGAGAAAAAGTGATTAATTGTAGGGATTGAATTAATTAAATGAAAGTTTCCATATAATTTATACATGCGTATTGCCCATTATACCCTTATTAACTTATAATTAAGTCATTTAAATCTTATTTAATTACAATCTAGCCATTATATGATCTCTACCATTGATTACATAAATCAATGGTGGATAATTAGTTTTCTTGGTTATATATATATATATATATATATATATATATATATATAATAAATGTTATGAAGCTAAAACGACAAGTTAAACGGTTGATTAACCTCCATTTAAATTAAAATTACCCTATAAATATTATAAAACAAAAAAACCAACTATTAAAATATCATAAAAAATAATATTTTCATTAAAAGAATCGTAATATTTAAAAATATCAAATGGTATGTAAATAACTAAGGGGGTGTTTGTTTTTTGGCAAAAGCTCTTCCTCACCTCTTCATCTGCGCGCACGCAGACACGGGAAGAGTTTTTAAGTTCGCAGACTGTTTGTTTGATGGAAGACGTTTCATTAAAAAATTTCTTCCTGACGTCTGCACGGAGAAGATGTGGTACAACCACTTCTCATGTCTTCACAAGCTCTTCTCCTCTCCTTCCAGATTGTTTTCTTTTATTTGAAACCCTCCCCTTCCAACCCGCCTCCACACCACTCCACCTCGAAGAGCTCCGGTCGCCGGCCTTCGACCGCCGATGTCCGACCGTCGCCTCCCCTTCTTCTGCTCCACACCACCGCCTTCTTTTCCCTATTAGTCGCAACCCTCCCCCCTCATTTCCCCCTCGCCGAACGCAGCCAACCCTCCCCCTCTAACCCCCTTCGCCGACCTTCTGACCCCCTTCTCCGGCCTTCCAACCGCCGGCCTTCGCTCATCGATCCAATTGGTGTATTGGAACCCTCAAAGACAAAGACGAATTAGGGGCGAAAATTGGCTTCAAACATCATCTCATCAAACAGCAGTAGAACGTCATTCCTTCTGTAACAACACACTGTAAGTGTATGTGTTAAGATTAGCTATTTCAAACAGTATTTCGGTTGATTCATACGGTGGTGATCGGAGTTGAGTAGCGATGGGGTGGAGGGGGTAATCCGGATCACGACAGTGCCTCAGCTGGTGCGCCGCTGGTTGTTGATCGGAGCCTTTCGTTGAACACTATACGATTTGGTCGCATTCAACCTCAGGCGCCAGGTCATCACATCGTGTTCTGTAACGATTGTGAAGCTAATTACCTCGCTAAATACAAGGTGTGTGTTTTTGTTTTGTTAGTGTGTGATTGATTGGGTTAATAGTCTACTTTCGCTTAATCGTGTGTTGTAATATGTAGATTTGGGTTTAGTGACTAGTATTTGGTGGTTTGACGAATCATTTTTTTATGTCTGCAATTCATGTTAGTTTTCATTTTGGTTGTATAACTTTTATTTATATTTTAATGTATTTGTATGACTTTTATTTATATATTAATGTATAAGTTATTTTTAAAGTTTAAAAA
Organism: Flaveria bidentis; assembly: GCA_018326385.1. Lineage (NCBI taxonomy): Eukaryota > Viridiplantae > Streptophyta > Magnoliopsida > Asterales > Asteraceae > Flaveria > Flaveria bidentis. The sequence continues at coordinate 18,453 of BJCM01083742.1, read as the reverse complement.
ATAGATTTAGTTTAATTACAGAATATTTCAGTATTCTGCATATGTTAAAAAACAAATAGTTTTTTTCTTGCAAACTGCAGACATTTGGTCCACCTCTTCTGCTGCAGATGTCTACAGATTTGATTCGCAGACTGCAGATGTTTTCCTGCAAAAAAAACAAACAACACCTAAATTGTCCTAAATTGTGCAAGATGTCGTTTACCAACATTCAATTAATATATGCACTTTAAAAAAAACAATATTTAATTAATTTAATTCTCAAAATATCATTTAATCATTTAATGTACTTTGGTTCTCAAGAACTACTGATTAATATATTTTAACTCTCAAAAAATATAATTTAATTTATTTTGATTATCAAGAAATACTATTATAACTAATAATAGCTGTTACCAATATCTTGAGTTTTATTCTCTTTCGCATGTTATAATCATTCTACTCCAAGAAACTAAGAAGCTGGCGAGAGTAATGTTTTTAGAACCGGATCGGACGTCGAACCAGACGCCTTACTGGTTTGATGGTCGGACCAGTCGGACCGGTTGAACCGGATTTAACTATATTTTAATTATATTTATATATGTAATTAAATATAAGTAATTTATATATATTTTTTATAGTTATATATAAAACTTAACTATATTTGTATATCCGACGTACTAATTTATGGTTCAACACCCCGTTTTTACCCATTAAAAAAAACCGGTCCGGTTTCCCGGTCCGACCAGGTTTGGGGGTTTGGGACGAACCGACCGGTTCGGCCACTAACAACGAATCGTATTAGACCGAACCGGACACCAGACCGATTCCCGGTCGAACCGGTCGGACCGGCCGGTCCGATCCGGTCTAAAAACATTGGGCAAGAGCACTGAATATAAAACGAAGAAAGGGCTAGCAAAGTAAAAAGTTCATTTTAACTTTTGTTTTGTGTTCACTTATGTAATCTTTTTTTTCTACTCTTTTTTCGTATTTTTTTTAGAAAACTTCAAGAAAATGACCAGACATGATTTGTTAAAACTTAAAAGTTAACCTTTTAAGTGTCATTGTTCACAAAAATTTCATGAGTGTCGTTGTCAAAAACTCTTGGTGCCGTTCGGGTTTCAAGTATGTATATAATACGTAAAAAAATAATAATTCATCGGGGTGGGTTGACACCCAAGGGGTTGCGTCCGCGCATGGTTGGATAAACGAGTAAGGGTAACTGAGTAATGAGCTTTAAAGTTTTATATAGAGTGAACAATCAACTCTAATTGATGAAAAAGATCTTAAGATGTATTACTTTTATATGAGAATGAACAATTATTATAACGATCCCAGTAGAAACGTTGAAAAATAAATGCTGGGAGTGTTAATGGCGAGAGGCATCCCACTGCATTTTTCAAATTGTGTTTATGTGATGATCATGGTGAGTCTGCAACCCATTTGTTCTTAGGCTGCTCGTTTGCAAAGCAGGTATGGGGGTTGATTTCTCGTTGGTGTGGTAGTATCTCAGTGGATTTTGATAATATCTCCAACATTCTTTCATCTCCATTCTCTTTGGTAATTCCTCCTAAATAGAAAAAACCGAAATACACAATTTTTTTTGCAACTATATAGTTCATATGGAAGACTAGAAACAAAAAGTTATTTAGAGCAAGGCTTCTTCGGTGCTTATGATAGTAGAGGAGATTATTTTTTTAATGGATTAAACAAAGAGCAGGTTTGAAAGAATTAGTATGATACAAGTGATGTAACTTTTTTTTTCTAATTTCCAAATGTAATCTGTATTGTGGTGCAGATGTTTGAGCATCTTGCTAGCATTTGGTTCGTTCCCTTTAATAACGTTTTGTTGTTAAAAAAAAAAGCTAGGTGACATTGTCTTATTTCTCTCCCTCTCTCATGTCTAGTTGTAAATCCTTTAAAAATCTTCATCATGTCTCTCTATCTTTTCTATTCTATTGTACTCAGGTTAAACAAAAAATATTGTTGATAAGGATAAAGTTTCCTACATCTTCTCTCCTCCATCTCATTTTCTATTTCCTCTAAAAACACCTAAAAATTTATCATTAGTGATGCTCTAAGTGTTATACTAATTATAAATTTTAACTTATTGGTTATCATAGTTTAATTGATTTACTCTAGCATATGATTTTTTGAAATACAAAATAACTTGTAGTTTAATGGTACCAAAATATTTAAACCAAATATAATGGTACCTCTACTGACGCCAAAGTTTCTGATTTGGACATAAATAACACGTTAAAGCCACTACATCATAACTAAAAGGAGCTTTAAACTTTTTTTCCTCAAACTCTTAACGAACATTAAAAGAGATGAATTAATTCATTTGTTTTCCACTTTTGAATTAATTAATTTATTACACAAACGAATACCCAATGGGCTACTACTAACCGGGGAAGAAACCATCTCTGTCAGTCATCACCGAAGCAAAACACGACCCGTTGACCCAGATGTAAACACTCGATCCAAAACCCGACTCCACCACCGTTCACTTCACCTTCACCTTCAACCACCGACGATCAAAATCCGACCACCGATCACCACTCCTCCGGCAGCAATGGCCGGACTACTAGCATGGGCGGCGGACGTAGTGCGATCCGGCGGTGGCGCCACCAGCGAAGAAGACGAATCCGATTCAATCCCCATAATATTCAACCCCGAGCAGGAGAAGTACGTGAGAGAGCTGAATTTCAAAGCATCGGCGCTGAAGCGGACCGTACAAGACCTCCGGCAGCGGATACCTCCGCCGGATATCTCCCAACGCCTCCCTGATCTTCACGCACACTCCGTTGCGTCCAATGCTGCCCTAGCTCTCCAATTGAACGCTCACTCTTCTACCAAAGAACAAGTATGTTCTAGATCGTACGTTGATGTTCGTGAATTTGTTGAATCTGATGGTTTAATCGATAATTCGTCGGTTATTTGCTAGTATCAGAGTTCGAGTAAATCTAGGTTGAATTTGCTGAACCTGTTTAGATTTTGATTGAAGGAGTTGGTAGGAGATTTGGAATTGTGAAATAGGTGTAATGAAGTATGCTTATTGTAGTTATAGGTTATGTATTTAGGGTTTGTCATGATCGGATTTATGTTATGCGGATCTCTGTGTGAATTAGATATGTTAGATGAGTTTGAACGTGAATGTGATGTTTGGGCATGGTGTGTGATGTCAGGCGCAACTGCGAGAAGTTACATTGCTTGAAGAAAATGCTGCGTTCGAAAAGGCTATATTGGATTGTGAGGGTAAGATACAGGAGAAGGTGCGAGAAGCTGAACAGCTTCGAGCGATGCTGGAGGTAAGAGCTTGATTTCTTTTGATTTTGATGTTTTTGAATCGTTTGAAACGTCGTTCACAGTTTTAGTTATGTAAGTGAGTAAGTGACTGCTGGTTTGTTTCAAACTCATGGTGTAAAGTTGTTGTCTGGGAGACGTTTGAGGTCTTCCTCATGAATTAGTTTTAGAGGAAGAAGAGGGTGATTGTTTAGTATCATTAAGTGGTTGAGATTGTTCATATTTGGAATATTTTCTTGCAGGAATTGGATGCAACTCTGGCAACTGATCTGCAAATTGAACCGTCTGCACCAGATGATGATGAATTGGGAGAGTCAGCTGATCATTCATATAAATCTAAAGCTGAAGCGCATACCCCAGCTCAAATTTCTTCCTTGCAGGAGAGTTTAGAGAACAAGAAAAAGGAACTGGTTCGTTAGAATGTTTCAACTTTCCGTATCTCTTATTTCAATCACTTTTTTTTTTCTCTTCTTTTACTTTATTTTTTATGTCATGACAGCATCATACACTTTTTGTATCTTGTAGGCTTCTATGGAAGAGATTGTTCAGAACTTAGAGAGACAATGGTCTAAGATTCAAGAAGAGTCGCTAAAGCAGCCTTCTCCGGGTATGCTTACATATTACATACATATTACTTTGTGTTCTGATATATGCGTAACTCTTATTTCATAAATCTGAAACTGTAATGTTACCTGCTTTCACACATCTGTCAGAAACGATAGGTGCAACATTAACAATAGCCAAGATTACCAAACGTCAAACTTCATATTTCTAGTTTTTTTATTAATTATCTTGTGTTGTCTTTTATTCCCTTTTGCATAAATCAGAATAGGACTATAGTTTGTGAACTTCTATTGGTCAAGGTAGTGGAATGACCTATTGTGGTCAAGGTGCATAGTATATATTTATAATGAGTTATAGATGGATTATGAATGATAACTTGGAAATTTGAGTTCATTTGGTACTTAACCATTAGTCTCCCAATAGGTCGTTCCACTATGGTTTCACATTAGTTCATTTGGTACCTAACCATTAGTTTCACAATAGATTATGCAACTTTAGTTCATTTGTCATTAGCTTCACAATATGACAGTAGAGAGTTCTAAAAGAATTTAGTTTTGTTTTAAATGTTCAACTGTCTACCCAATGTGTATTCTAACTTTTTTTAAAGAGGGGCTCATATAAGTTGGCATTCTACATATGTTTTACTCCCACCTAAAAGATATCAGTTGTCTGACTCACACATAAACGAAATTTTCTAATTGTTGTTCTGACGAAGAGAGTAGTATATGTCATGTTTATTGATTTCTGTTATGCCAAACAAGGCGTGACGATCTATAACACAAGAATATGCTTCATAATTACTTGCAGCTCAGCGAGAGAAGATGCTGGACAAACAGCTACACAGTCTAATGGAACAATTAGCTGCGAAGCAGGTGACTTTTTTTAGCTCACTCTCTTATTATATGCACTTATCCCTTCATTTTCTTGTACAGCTACTTATAAATTCTTATATATTTACTTTTCTTTGTAATGCTAGGCTCAAGCAGAAGGTTTGGTGAGTGAAATTCATTTAAAGGAAATGGAACTAGATAGGCTAAATGGAATTTGGAGGAATGTTGAAACCAGCACCGCAGAGGCAAATGCTGCTAGAAATAGGTTTGGGAGAAGTAGCTCTTATCAAGGACCTCATTCGTCTGATTACATTGTTGATCCTCATTACAAGCCTACAATTAAGCCCGCAGAGGCCATACAGAGGCAAATGCTTCTCAGGTCGGCTTTTGTTCTCTACATTCTCGTTCTGCATATTTTGGTTTTTATCAAGATTTCATTATGAAGATTCACATTTACACAATTATGTTAATATTTTTACGTCTCTTATTTTCAACTCTTTCTTCTACAATCTGCATTCTTGATGAGTGGTTCTTAGATTCTTCATTCTTCTCTTATCTTTTATGTTTTCTGCTTCACAAATAATGTTTTTTAAAAGTTAGTGTGTATTATAGTTCACAAAGATGGGAGATGTATTATCCCCTAGAAGTTCAATGATCTACTCATAGACTTCCATTCTGTTTGAAAGTTAAGTATCTGAGTTTATATAGTAATTATTATGGTCCCTACTTATGTTGTGAGCATCCTTGGTTTTAAAAGTTTTAAAAAGCGTGAGGCACTTCGAGGCACATGTCTTAACAGTGGAGGCGCAAGGTGAGAGCTTTGCCATTTGGTTTCTAAAATTTCTATAAATTAAGTTTAGATAACATTTTCTATATTTATCCTTAAACACCAAAAGCATAAGATGATAAAATACTTATAATATAATTCTAGGTTTTTATATATCTATATACAACCAAACATGCTCCATGTATAACAACACAAGCCATATATAAACAAAGCACCAGCTCACCATGCCTCCTAGAGTCCTGTAATCGTGCCACTTCAGCCACGGTGAAGCGCTAAGGACAATGTTTTAAAACCAATGAGCATCTTTTTCCTACGCTATTCATCTAATCCACGACTACCACCACTCTAAGAATTGTTAGCAAGTTATTATTGTTTGTATAATCGTATATGAGGTTGGTATGTTGATTGATTGGTTATTAGAAAAAACCTCTGCCAAAATGTAGGAGAAAGGCTGCATGCACAAACTTATAACATTATTGAATCCTGTTTTACTTTGGTATTTGAAGTTCAATGAAAGCCTCTAACTTGATGCTACGTGAAAGTGAGAAAAGAAGTGAGAATGAAGACAGATACACATGGTTTATACTTTATACCATTGAAAATGGGTCAAAACAAAAGTAAGCATCATGTTTATATAATTCTTCATTTGTCAGAAAATTATATGTATTTCTATTGCAACAGAAGTTAAAATTATTAGATAACACATAGGTATATTATATAATTAAATTCATAACTCAAAGCAACAGTAGATTACAGCAAGCAACAACATGAAGATGTAACAGTTTGAGTCAAACTCTCCATCAACAGTATTGCTGTTAGGACTTTGTTATTCACTCATGAATTGCTCTAGTATTTAACAGATTGTGCGATTTGTTTTATTTTTGTAAACGTGAGAACCTGTTACCTTAAAATTCAGTGACCCATTGGTACACTGTTAACCAATGTGTGGCCTTCAAGGAGGTTAAAGATAGCAAATCAGTACAAACTGGATTAGAATCTGTGGCCTCTACTAGATGAATTCAGGTGCTTATTTCTATTTGTTTTAAGGAATTAAATTGCACTATAATGATATAGACGACACTAAAATTACCAAATACACCATGCATATTTAAGGTATATGCTAACTAAATGGTTAAAGAGTAGGTAAACTAAACCATTTAGATACGTGTATATTAATATTCAGTATATAAATCTTTAAACGGTTTTCCCAAACCGTAAAAATACGACAATGAATGAGATATCCCACAAAAATACATGAAATCACCTCAGATTTTCATCAAATACATCAAAAAATTGCAAACAAAGAACCATTTCCCCTACATAATTATATCAGTCTATACATCTTTGTTATATTTCTGACTTGTGACAGCAAAAAGAGGCTCCATCCAGTTGCTTGGTTAGCTTGTGGTTTGAGTTGGTTCTCACAGGTTCCATCAAGCCCGGCCGAAATGCGCTTTCATTCTCCTCTTCAACTCTTTCCTGTTCAAAAAACACGAAGAAACATACATTAATCAAAATGGGCATTTGGAAACTTTAAATACATAAAGTAGGAGCTTTCAAGTTTCTTACATCATGAGTTGCCTGTCAAGATTTGAAGAAGACAACATCCCTTTGTTCTCCTCAGCTCGTCGTAAAAGATAAGGCATGACTTGATCAACGGGTCCAAATGGCAAGTACTTGCTAACACCAAAGCCTGCATTCCTCAACCCGAAAGTCATTGCCTCTGACATTCCGTAGAGCGAGGCAAACTCGAGCTTTTGACTGTCTTTCGTGATCCCATATCCGCGGGCCTTTTGTGCAGCCATTTTTGCTGTCATAAACGTTAAATCCGATCATAATCAAATTTTCACATGTGAAATGATCATGTAAAAACAACCCATATAATGGTACCATAAGGGTATTCAAATCTTGAATCTTTTTGGTGATTTTTTAATTTTTACTCAAGAAATGAATCAAGATCAAAACTTTTTACCTGAATCAAGATTGTGGGTGGCAAGAATGAGTCCACCTGGGCGAGTAGAAACCTCATCAAGCATGAATGCAGCACAGCCGTTGTAGCAGTCGTGCGTATCGTTGGTGGTATTGTGAATAGGGGACTCAACACCGAGCGAATGAGCCAATGCACTTTCACTAGACATATACGCCCCACGAACCAACTTAAACCCGACAGGCAACTTGATTTCCTCAGCCGCCTTCTTGGCCAAATACAACCTTTCACCAGCATCCTTCAAGTAGGCTTGAACCGTGCCATAAACCATCGGGCTTGGGGACTTATTGTACTTCAAGGAAGCCCAATACGTCATATAATCAATCGCGGGCTGGATGGAAGTGTCCTCTGCATCAATAACAACAGGGACATTGCCTTCAAAGCTTTTGTCACATATGCTTTGTAATCTTTTGTAAGCTAATTCAAGATCGTGTTCTTCCTCAGCAGTCAAAGGTGCAGGTTGCTGTAATGTATGATAGAAAGGGCTGGTTTCGGAGAATATTGGCAGAGTTTGTTGTTTCCATGGTAGCTTGAAAGATGAATTCTTGTACTCCCATCGAAGAAGATCACTCACTCGCCTGAGTAGATACACCGGGCACACTGCTGTAACCTTCACAGCCACAAAACTCACCTGTTTTTTCAATAGAAATAAGATTGAAAAACTATCAGCACGTTTGACCCGTTAGAAATAAAATGAGATTGGAAACATGCCGTTTATGCTAAAGCAGGAAACTTTATAAGAAAATCTAAGATTTTGTATGAGCAGGATTTTACTGAGTATGTTTGTTTGTTTGTTAGATAAAGAAACATACCGAAGAAGGAGGAAGAGATTGGGTGGATTCCGCAGTTTTAATCAACTGCTGAGTAGCTTTATCACAAGATTCATTATCATTTGCATGCTCCAACCCATAGTCCACAATCCCTCTCAACCCAGAGTCCCACAACCTCCTAACAGTCTGGCCCGTTTCAACTGTATCAGCACCTGCCACAAAATGATTATACGCCGTATGTTTAATCGTCGTCAACACCACAGCTCGGAACAATCCCACATCCATTAACCGCGAGTTCATCACCCAAAGGCTCAAATCGACCATAGGTTCCATTGCGGCCACATTCAATGTGGCTGCAGAATGCATCAGTTTCCCTGTTGAAACTGATGCAAATAGAGTCTTGGTGTCATCAAAATCAAATATCTTGTCACCGTCATTGCCTGTGGAGGTAGTAGTGTTGGTGCTGATGGCGGCTGGTTGTGGTGCTTGAGGAAAGTTGTTGGTGGTGGCGGCGTTGAATGCGGTTCTTTGAGCTTGATTATTCCTCAAGGTGGTGACGACATTGGCACGGTGACCGACGAAAGATCTAAGTAGTTTGTAAGAAACGTCCTTCTTGACCATTGCCATGACGTAGGAGACGGTTGTGGCACGAGAGTGGGTGGAGGAGGTGGTTGGGGTATGGGTTGGCTAATAGTGATCTTGCCTTGCGTCGGGCGTGATATTGATGCCAAGGCAAGATCGCTTTTAGCTAACAAATTGTACAATTAATTTTTTATCCAACAAAAAAATATTTTTTGTTGAATGTTATCATGGTGAGATTAGGTGACGGGTATTTATAGACAGAAATTAGGTTGTTTTTTATTGTTGTAGGAAGTAATTATGCTCAACCATTGAAAGAAAGAAATTGTCAACGAGATTCATGGGTATGTCAATAAGTTTTTGATAAAATAATACTCACTAATTTTGAGAATTTCTAGAAATAGAAATTATTCAATTACTATAGGACGTAGGTAAATGAAAAGAAATTTCATTAGATTTATTAAATTTATTGGTTAGTTATAGTTATATTTATCTTAAATAATCTTTTTATATAACATGCCTTAAAAGACCTAATATACAAGTTGAATTGCTTTAGGTACATATGTTGTGCACAAATATTGTTCGATTACATGAATTTGTATGCATTAAGCAAATTTCACATAGTTAAACATGTTTAGCACAAAAACTCCAGAATAAATGACCGTACACAAAACTTTCACTTTAACAACAAAAAATAAATCTGTTAGCTTCTCATATATATGTAATATTAGTTGATAGAAGCTAAATGTTATCAATAATATGCCACTCTTGTTATGTTATGTTTAAGATGATGGAGCCAAATATCATGTAGATTTCTTACAATGCGTTTTAGACCTATTAGCTTTACGCTGTTAAAGAGTGTAAAGGGAAAACCTTTTAGATTGAGTGATATTATAAATAGTTTCCACTGAAATAACAAAAAAACAAACCTATAATCTCTTCATAAGAGAAACAAAATGGCACAAATGTCACAGATTCACAGTATTTGCTGCATATGACGAATTTTGTTAGTGTAATGATCAGTATATTTCACTCATTTATTGCCCCTAGATTTATTTAACACATAACATTCCTTTAAATTTATTTCATTAATAGGGAAATAAATGAGACCATGCTCAAACTATTTTCTATCTCCTGTTTATCATTACAAAATCATTCAACCATGCCTTTCAACTGCAAGCATTCTGAATATTAAGGTTCATAAAATCAACCGTCTCCGGTTCATCGATACGCCTCAACATACCATACCGCGACAGCAGGGGCGAGCACAAGCCTGCTCATTTCATTTTACTCAAAAACTGAAACAAATACAAACTCGCTCGGTTTTTGGCCCCTAAACATTGTCCAGGTTCGGTTTTTGAGTTTTCAGGTTTCGGCAAATGGGTCTCTAGTTCATGTGTCAAACTTTGCCTGTGCTAATCGGGACATAATATAACTTATTTCCTCAGCTTCTTGTTGATTTAGTTGCCTATCGTCGAATGACACTTTAGCTCTTTCAACAGCTTCCAATACGTCATCCCTCGACACACAAACCGCACCTGCATAATCAAGAAAGTCATATAATGTTTTATACTATATTCGTAACGGGTCAAACATGTAAAATCTTTAACTTGCCTCTACGCGCAGCAAGAAGTGCGGCTTCATTCACGATATTTGCCAGGTCAGCACCTACTAAACCCGGGGTCAATGACGCAACCAGATCGAAGATGTCATCCCTATCCTCCTCGAGAGGTACTCCTCTGAAATGAACCGCCAATATTTTCTTTCTTCCGTCTTCATCAGGTTCCCGCACAACAACTTTTCTTGAAAACCGCCCAGCCCGAAGCAGGGCAGGATCCAACATTTCGGGTCGGTTTGTTGCTGCTATTACCACAACTTTTTGATCAGACTCGAACCCGTCCATTTCTGTCAACAACTGTGAACACCAAATGCATCACAATATTAGAAAGGCGAAAACTTGACCATTTAAACTGACCCGACCCAACCCGAAAACAACTGACCCGACCCAATAACATACTTGGTTTAATGTTTGGTCACCCTCAGTGTTGAAGCCTCTTCCACGTTTCAGCCCGACTGCATCAAGTTCATCAATGAAAATGATGGATGGCGCGTGTTTTCTAGCCTCCTTAAACAGATCCCTAATGCGACTAGCGCCTCTTCCAACAAACATCTCAACAAATTCACTTGCACACGTGATGAAAAATGGGACTCCCGCCTTTTCAGCAACCGCACGGGCTAGCAAGGTCTTTCCGATCCCAGGTGGACCCACTAGAAGTACACCTCGAGGCAACACGACTCCAAGATTTGTGTAGTTTGAATCTCCTTGCAAGCATGAAACAATCTACAAAAGCAAAACAAACTTATAACTAAAACAATCAAGACCCTTTTATTAACTAAAACGCCCAAGATTGTGTCGTTTGAATCTCGTTACAGGCATCAAACAATCTACAAAACTGACCGACCCACCCGTTTTGTCAGGCTTATGAAATGCATATCTAAATGTTAAAAAGATTGATGTTACCTCCATTAGTTCAATCTTAGCTTCATCAACGCCTTGAATATCATCGAAAGACACCGCACTGTTTTTACTTGGTTTTCTCGCTATGCTGCTGCCAGCACCACCTAGCCCGTGAGCCACTAACCACAGCATAGCCCACGAAGGCGCTTGACTCAGTAAAACAGAAAACACTCTTTTCCCAGTTGAAACCAAAAACGGTTCAGGATCCAACCCATACGTGGTTCCCTTTTCTTTCATCAAATCAAGAAGCTCTCTATAATCATCATCAACGTACACCGTAGAAAACTGCCACCCACGATTAGAAACTTGGCTAGCAACGAGCTCACGGGTCTTTCTGCCGCCATCTATCCTCGATTGGCGTGCATCAAACTGAACATCATGTTTTCTTGAAAACTTTGTAAGCATAGTTGTCACCATTTCTTGAAATTTAAACGTAGCATCTGTTATTTTCTTTGATACTACTGCAGTATCAGACCTCTGTGGCTTACTGTTGTACACTATACGACGCGAGTTCTCTTTGAACTGGACCCTTGTTACACTCCCATCTTGAATACCTTTCAACAAGTCCGAATAAGGAACAAGTTTACATTTTGTCCCCTTTGGTTTCAAGAGCAAATAACACAGTCCCATTGCTACAGAAACCGACACAGGAACGATATTAACCTTCATGAACATCTTGACACCATTCAACCTTGCTTCAAGAGAATATTTTCGCCAAATCGATGAAAACCAAAGCTTCGGGCGAAACTTTTTCCATAAGTTTTTCTTGAAATCTTCATCATTTTCTTCAGTTTGCAGACGGGTGTCTTCGATTTCACTCGTGTCACCCATCTATAGAAGACCAATAAGACTCTGATAATCAGACACACAATCTCAATCAAGAAGACGATACAAGATTGAATTGAACTAATTACAATATATTCATAGGGGAAAATTCAGCAGATTAAAGAACAAAAGCTGTACAGAACATAGGGTTTGTTCATCAACTACCATCACCAAATTGGGTACAACTCAGGTGCTAATAATCAAGTATCTAATCAAAACAATACCCATTACTACAATTAAAACATATGTTCTGCAATCAGAATCTGTTCTGCAATAATAACGTAAATTTTTGAAAATTTATGCTCTAAAGTCGCTCAAAATCGATGTGTAACACACACACAATAGCTTAAACGCATGTATGCAACATGTGAAATAAGATTACAAAGTGGAAATGAAAACGATACCGATTGTTGCCGACGAATTAAGCTATGGTGGGATGGGAATAAACAGTTGAATAACGCCGATTGATGATATCAATTTGGGGATTCTTGAAACATACGAATGGGTCTTTTATTGTTGGTGTTAATTAGAAGTTCTTGAAATATATCTTGTTATGATAAGGGATTTGGGAGATTGTAAAGACACACCGGTTGGTTCACAAACACCATTTATAGGACTCGTAGAATAGCTTTATACTCGATTGATAAAAATGTTACTTGTCACATAAGTCATAACCTGGGCATTTGGCGTACAAGTTAATCTATACAACTCATATAGTCTTATATAAGTCGACTAGGTTAGCAAGTTGATTGATTTTTCCCTAATCTACATGCGATTTATTTGAAACGATATGAGATTTCCCGGTACGTGTGAAAATTATTTAATACGGTGTAAGATTCATTGATGTGCCTATGAAATATATAATGTTATAAGCGGTATATGATGAACATAACTATGAAGCTGATTAACATCTCGAAGTGGCTTCATTTGTAATAAAACTGTCTAAAAACAAAACTCACGTGCTGGAGTTGACAAATCAGAACATGGGAAGACGTAACATCCTCCCAACACTAAGTGTCCAAAACCTTTGACAATTTTTTCACCATCAAAACTATATATAATACACATTAAAAGATATGTAAACAAAACCAAGTAAAAAAACTTCAATGCAGGTACTTTTCATACTACTGCATTTCAATATTTGTATTTGTGACCATGAGGATCATAAATCCACTAAAGTTATTGAGGAAGTTCTATTTATCCATCTAACATCGTATAAGATATGACATGCATTCCCGCATATATAATGTGTTATATTATAGACGATTACAAACAAATGTAAAATATGTCATTTATTCAGATTGTTGATGCGATCTTGACAAAAAGATGTTTTTATTGCTTTCACATTTATACAAGAGAACGGGATGAAAACTTCCAAAGAGTGCTATAAAAGCTAAAGATACGTTAGATAGGTGTGTACAAACACATGTTACATTAACTGACAAAGATCTTATTCTTGTGTGGACTCAATAGGCATTACACCCCTAATTTGTGTTAGTTCTTGTGTTGATTATAATCTGTGTTTGTTCTTGTGTTGATTTACTAGGCAATATGCCCTAGTTTTGAATTTGTGGATTATGATTATATAATTTGATCTTTAAGGAATATGATTTTAAGTAAACTATCATTGATAATTGTGCTCCACACAATATAGTTAGTTTGGTTTAGGATGTTAGATTAGAACGTGATGATCCAACAAGTACGTATCAAGTTCAATCTACTTTAATATGTTAATATTACAATACTAATTTGTATATATTTTTTATAAACGATGTAGAACAGTAAAAAGCGGAGAGCAAAAGGTGAAGGCCGCATAAGCAAACCGGACAAGAAACATGGGAGATGACTTCTTGACATACGAGGAGTCGATATTGTTTTTCAAATGAGGATGGCACATAACTATTTTTAAATTTGACTGATCTCGATCTGCATTTTTTATAACTAACATTATTAAGTTATCGTTATAGCGAGCAGAGATGGAAATGGAGCTCATGTGGGACGAAGTGTACATGTGGACCCACACCCGTAGGGACTATTGGCGGGTGAGGGGATGTAACCTTCGGCCAAAGCCACCGACTATCGTTCACGATAAACACATTTGTTTTCTTGGAGTAGTTGGATAAAGCCTTGGTTTTATAACCGTGTAATGCAGGTTCGAATCCTGCTGTCTACGTTTTGTTTTCTTCTATATTTTTCCTATACTTTTTCCCACTCAATAATTCCTTTTTTTAATTACTAAATCATAACTTGCAAAACATAATATTTGTTTATATTTAAGTTTTAGACTTCAAGACAGTAACGTCATAACTTCATACATTTATTTTACGTATTAAATCACGTTAATGTTATCATCGCAACACATGTAACGATTCACATTTCAATCAATTAAATATAATAATATTTCAAAGGTTTAACTTTATTTTATAATACAAAACATATATTCATTTGACACGTGAGTTTACGTATACGTTTTGTTTCATAATACAAAACATCAAAACACATTGAACGTTTATCATTGATTGCGCCTCAATGAGTGAGTTTACATAAAATTTATTCTTATTTAATATAAAATAATAAAAAAACATTGATATTCTTTCATGATTTAAGATGTCGTAACATGAAGACTCATAATGTTATTAACTATCAGTCATTTATCAACGTCGGTAGTCTCATGCCACCGACAACACCACCACGACAAATGTAACTATATATTATCTCGAGGAAATCAAACACAAAGCTAAGCATTGGGCAAGTGGTGTGGATGCTTCATCTCATTTGCATCAATGCAAATTCCATCTAGCAAACCCACTTCAAACAACATTTCTTTCGTATTTCTTTTTTCTCCCCCTGTAGTTTTATTTTTAGCTTTCAAATTTGAGTTGGTTTTCCCTTTTAAAACTTTGGCATGTTGCGAAAGTAGTTAATACTATACCCTTAATTCAGCGGCCTTTACTTTGTACGTTTCAACGTTCATTTACATTTTGATATAAATTTTGTTTAGAAATTAGTTGGGTAAAATATAAAACGTTTTTCTTTAATTTTTATGTACGTTTTGAGTTGATTTATGTTTCAATATTAGTTTTGTTTAAAAACACGTCGAGTCAAATATCACACGTTTCATACGAGATAAACTCCAGTTAATATACATTTTGACGTCTATTTACTTTGTGATAGTCATACTTTATCAGATTGTGTACAATATCGTCGCAACACGCGGCGGGTTGAAAAAACTAGTTATTTTTATATACTAACACTTCTATTTTGTTTCATAAACCACATGAATATTACGAAAAATATGACAGAAAAAAGTATGCCAAATGATGTTGGGGTTTCTTATAACACAACACAACACAGAGATATTGGTCAACGTGTAGTTTAGAGTGACAGATGTTGAAAGAATAGTCTAATCTTTGTGACTAAACCACCACCGTTCCTTCCTCATTATGCCTTTAGAGACTCTTTGATTTCTCTTAATCAGTCAGAAGGTGATGATCGGGTAAGGGGAATAAAAAGTATGAGTCAATGGTGTCAGACCGGGTCAGACGGTAATATGTGATAATCAAACACGTTGATCGGTCAAAATGTCTGACCGGGTCGGTGGGTTTTTGACCGGGTCAGAAACAAATCAAACAGCTCCGAGGGATGATACATCCCTACTTTGTGAGCACTTGTATGTAATTAATAATTATCAATTTTTTTATTTATAGCTATATAATTACTCGCTAATTTGTTTGCTCGTGTACATAGTTGAGTTTGAGGATTTTCGGGACCGGTCCCTTCAGTGAGAAGATCACGCGTCATTTGATGGCCAAACTAGCTCGAGAGCGTGGAAGACCCATGTCTCGTCCAGATTCTCTCATTTAGATACTTTGATGTTATATTTGTAAAAAAAAAATAAATTCTTCTATCTAATTTTATTATAAATAAATAGTGGCTCCATTTATGAATTTAATTGGTATTTATAATAAAAATAAATTCTGGTAAATAATAAAATTATTTTTAATTTATGGACAAAAATATCCCTTAAAATTTGTGAATCCGATGGAGCATGTCAACCACGACCGTTTATATATCCGACGAATCACCACCGACAGATTCTTGTCGTCAATGAGTAGCACTGATGGTTTCTAGCCGTTAGTGAGGGTTTAGTTTTTTTGTATCACTGACGGGTTTTTAGCCGTAAGTATGAAAATACGAGCACGTAAATGAACATAATCAAGTAGATATGATTACTAATAAAATGGTAAAAAAATTTCAAGCATACAAAGGTTCAATTTGAACCCATCAATAATAATAGAAACTTAGAAAAGTTATGATCTCGTCTCCTCCCTGTTCAAACGCCGAGAAATACAATAAAACATGCCCAGTTAATGCAATTAAGAGTGGTAGAGAGAAACTTATGGAACTTTTTTCAATATTAATATTACACATGTCCACAATTCTTTCATCCTCAAACACCATATATACACTTTCATTTCTCCTCTCTAGCATCTCAACAACACAATCTCTTCGGTATTCGAATTCCGCTATATAGACAAACTCCACTCGAACGATAAAATGAACACCAACCAGAGCGCCAGTTATCAAGCGGGTCAAGCTAAAGGCCAAGCCGAGGTTACTCATCTCCCTCTATTGATTCTTTACTACGTCTATTAAAACAAGAAAACCATTCATTGTCTATTCATTGATCGAGTGGACGCCTTGGATTTCGTATTTGTTAGGCTATATGTATAGATATACTTCTATAATTAAGTTGTTAAATTTGATTTAACCGTCAAAACATCTTATTAGGAAAAAGGCAGCCAACTAATGGACCAAGCTAGCAATGCGGCTCAGTCCGCAAAAGAATCAGTGCAACAGGTTCGACTTTAAGCATTGTTTTTCCTAACTAAAATAAGGTATAATACATGTTAGATCATTCACAGCGAATTCTCTACCACCGTCTTTATAATTACATTAAAAATCACTAAATTTCTCTTTCATTTTTAATTAAATAATACTTTTATATACATTTATCATTACATTTTCCCTCTCGTACACTTATAATCATTTCAAAAATATTAAAAAAAAATTATAAGGAGTCAACAGTAATCCCCAAAATATGCAGATGAACACTAAATTTTCTCTTTTTTCTCCGCTCACAAACATTTATTATCATTTATTATAATATAGGAAACATACTTACACATTTATAGGGTATCAATTGTGAATGCTCTTACATACGGGTGATAGATGATGTATTCCCCTCATTAACTAGCGAGGGTCAGTTCTAATCTTGTAGCTTACAACTTGTTAATGTTAGTTAATAAGAGTAGATATCAACAATCCTCAATCTAAGTGATTGAAGTGAGCTACCTAAGACAATTAAAAATAGGAAGGTATTGGGTCCGAGTATCGCTCAAAGCAAAAATACTTTGGATTGAGCTATGTGGTTTCTCCGGTTAGGGTTTCCTCCTGAAAGATTAGAGATGCGCGCGGTCTCGGTTGGAAAATGAATAAATAAACCCTATTAACACAACACCTACCATCCGAATAAAAATTATACATTTACCGTTAAAAATGTAATAAAAGTAGATTAGGTGTCCGTATAAAAAAGACAAGTAAACATATTTAAAAAATAAAATGTATGCAGGCTGGTCAGCAAATGCAAGAAAAGGCGCAACAAGCAGCTGATGCAGTAAAGGATGCAACTGGAATGAACAAATGAACAAATATTATTCTTATGCATCAGGATCACGACCTTTTATTAAGTTAAATTAGGGCCCTATTTATTTTCTCATAATTCATCTTTTTTGTGTTGCATTATTTATATTTTTTTAATATTGTTTTGTTATCATGTTACGGAAAAAAGATCTCCATGTATGAGTTATAAACGTTTATTATAATAAAATTTGTCTTTTTTCTCTTTTTTATGATCGGATAAAGTGTCATTATCAGAATATGTATATCACTATATCATGTTTTCTGATGAGAATATTTAATGTGTATATATGCTCAAAGTAGCATAGGGCTCCTAAAATGGATCCTTTTCACGGGTTAGAGAGTCGAACTCAACACAAATCTAAAATGACAAAAGTCATGTATGTCAAACATGTTAACCCAAACACGACATAAGTTTTAACGGGTAATCATAAACTCCACCGGTTTTGACATGAAATTCTGTTCTTTTCCATATATTAACTCTATATTACGAAATTTTAATAACAATAATACAAACATATATAAATTAATTATATTTAAACTATAAAGTTTTATTATCATTTCTCTTTCATCTTTTAAACTTTCAGAAAAAACACAGCCAGTTCATA
>BJCM01083741.1:0-17697 GCA_018326385.1 Flaveria bidentis | reverse complement strand
CCTTCCAGTCCTCTTGTAGAACTTCTTGGCTATGTGAGTGAGAAGAGCCATCTGCTGGACTATTTCCATATATTCCAGATCATCTGGATGGATACAGTCCAGGTCTTCAAGAGTGAAAAGGGGGTTGCCACAACTTTCATCAGAAGACACAAAAGCTTGAGAAGAGCTTGTCTCTTAGAATGGGCTTCCTTGAGTGTAGTTCTCCCTTGGTATCTCTAGGAAGGTGATGAAAGGACCCTTTGGTGAATTGTTAGGGTAGCATAAGAGATGATGTTTGGGTTCTATGCTATCCCTTTCAATCACATGCAGGGCTGAACCCATTTGATTGTTAGAGCTTCCAGATGAACCTTGCATATTCATCTCCATCTGGTAGCCACTGAGAATCCCATATAACTTTGTCAGAGTAAGAGTTTTGAGATTTTCAGTTCTCTTGATCACCACATAGTAGTGTGTCCACTACCTAGGAAGTGAGGACATGAACTTCCTTACAATGTCTCTGTTTTCAGAGAAACTCCTCCATCCACTAGGGTATCCACAATCTCAACATACGGGAAATACTGCTGAGTCATGGTTTCACCTGTTTTGAAGGTGAAGTTTTCAATTTGCTGCTTCAGGAGATCCTTCTTGTTCTCCTTGGCTTCAGAAGAACCCTCATACATTAGTTTCAGTGCATCCCACAGCTGCTTGGCTGTTTTGCACTTCTTGAAACCTTTGTATACAGAGTTTGGAAGGGCAGTTTGAAGAGCTGTCATGGCTTTTCTGTCTATCTCTACTCTCTTTCTATCTTCATCAGAGTAGTTAGCCACATCTTTGGGAATCATACCAACACCAGTAGCAGAAGGGGTGTAGGGTATGAAAGGTCCATTCTCAATAGACTCCCATATTCTTGAATCAAGAGACCTAATGAAACCTTCCATTCTTAAACACCAGGTATCAAACTCATCAAGAGTGATCAATGAGGACTTGTTCATGGTTCCAGTTTCAATATCAGTTTTGGAAATGGTTGCCATTTGAAAAGTTTAGTATTTGTGTGTGTGAGGGATCTTAAGATGGTGAGATCTTATATCAAGAACCTGAAAAGCTCTGATACCAAATGCAGGATCGTTGAAGGGTTAGTTACAACACAACAACACAAAGAGGAGATTTAACTAAACTTTAATCAAACAGTAAACTGGATTAACCAAGTGTTGAGATATTAAGAACACAAGTAATGCAAGAGACAGAACACAAAGAACACAAGTGTATGGTTTTCAAGAATGCAGTATATTGCCTTCTCTATGTTCTATTACAAGTGTTACAAAGCATTAATAAAAGATACAAGAACATGAGATACTTATACTACATCCTATAGCCGGCTATACTTTGAAAGCCAGCTGGATACAATTGCTTAGACACAAACAAAATCAATTGTAGAGTCAAAAGGCAGATTGCCTTTTGACTTGTGACTATGACATGCCATAGCTCACATCCTTTTCTATTACAAAAAGGATAAAGTACATAAAGTAGAAAGTTACAGACTCAAGACCTCAATGTACAGTTACCAAAAGCATGGACCTTTTCACCAAACCATATAAGTTGGTGACTTGCAGAGTTACAGCGGAAAGCGGTCCAGCTTTATGGAACAGTACATCAGATAAAGCATGTTACTAAAAGTCTTCGGAAGAAATCTGACTTCATATTTGGCTTCGGAAGATATTGGTCTTGGCTTCAGAAGATTTCACACTTAGAGTATGTTTTCTGTTTCATGTGTGAAACTTCCTAAGCTTCTTCTTTAATGCACTTGTGCAGCATGCAGGAAAGACTTAAGATGTTTAGGTTGCATCAGCCTCTTCATTAATCTCTACACAAACATCTGAAACATTAAGTGAGCGTTTGGTTGGAAGAATGGAATGGAATGGAATGGAATAGAATTGAGAACCTAGTATTACTTTCAAGTAAAATTATGTTTGAGTTGGTAATGAAATGTAAACTCAAGTGAATGTTTCACCTCAATTCCCTTGGTTGTGGGATTTCAAATTCCCTCTCTAGGTGAAAAGATTTTGAAATCTCACGACCAAGGTAATTGAGGTGAAACATTCCTTTGGTAGCGTTTGGTATGCAGGAATGAGGGGTGGAATGGAATGAACCATTGAGAGTGAATGAATAAAGACATGTTTGGTTGGTGGATGTAATGGAATAAACTATTACGTAGTTGATTCCATTCCCTCAAATTCATTCCATCCACTCCCCCTTCTTTTTTTTTTCATTCCATACATTCTTTCATAATTAATCACCAACACCACCCGCCATAACAATCACCACCGACCACCAAGATCGCTCGTCACCAGCAACCACCACCGGCCACCACCGTGGTTGGCCACCACTACCCCGGGAACACCATCGCTGGACACCGCCATCGCCACCCCGCCGGAAACCTCTGAAGGCCACCACCACCAGCCACGGTCGGCGCTGGAAACCACCGCCGGAAACCACCTCCGAAGGCCACCGCCTCCACCGGGAAACACCACCGCAAGAAACCACCTCCGAAGGCCACCACCGCCATCACAAGAAACCACCTCCGAAGGCCACCACCGACATCGAAGAAATCACCTAAGGCCACCGCTGCCTCCAGAAACCACCTCTGGCCACCACCGCCGTCGGTAACCACTGCCAGCCACCACCGTCGCTAGAAACCACCGCCGTCGGCCACCACTGCTACCGGAAACCACCGCCGACGAAAACCACCGCCAACCACCACCACCACTGGAAACCACCGCCGGCCACTACCGCCACCGGAAACCACCACCGACAACCACCGCCGCCGGAACCAGCTCTGGCCACCACCCCCGCTCGCCATTACCATCTTAACTACTTTTACACTTCATTGTTTCGTTTTTTATACCTAACAAATAAAACAAAGGTATGATTCATTTATTACTAAAGGGCAACCAAACAGAACAATGGAATGTAATGATTCATTTCATTCTTTTATCCATTCCATTCCCTTATTCATTCAATTCCTTCGTCCATTCCATTACCACATACCAAACATACCCTTTGGGTTTTACATTTCATTACCCACTTAAACATAATTTTACTTGAAAACTATAGTAGTTTCTCATTTTCATTCCATTCCATTTCATTCTTCCAACCAAACGCTCCCTAAGAGGTTAATTCAAATGCTGTCAAATAACCCCTAAGTGGTGTGTCACACACTCACAACACTCTTCACATCTCTACGTCAGCTGGCACCCCAACCCTATAAAATGCTAGACTTGGCGCGCCCAAATGCTAGACTCAACTCTTGGCTGACCAATTTTAACATACTAGATTAGGATTCCAACAAACTAGAATTGTTAGAATCCTATATTAAAAGTAAGAAAATATCAACGTCCAAAAAAACATAAACATAAAAAAAAAAAGAAAAATAATAATATAATAATAATATAAAAAACCCACCGACGCGTTATCGGGGGCCCATCACGTTCTTCCCCAAATTAACAATCCGACACCCTTTCAGATCAGATCAGATCACATCACAACGATCTCATCACATCACACTGCTTTCACACACACACACACACACACACACACACACACACAATACTCTTCACAAATCTCACACACTTTCAAGTTTCAATCAAATTATCACACTTTGAGATTCATACTACACATCGAACTGTTGTAATTTAGTTACTTGTAGCTACCTATAAGCCTCGATCGATCGATCTTCTGTCTAATGGCGGTGGTAGCACGTGCCGGCAGAGGCGGAGGCGGTGGCGGTGGCGGATCGGCGTTCTCCTCCGCCGTACGCAGCTTCTTCTCGTACCGGATCTTCGTTTCAGCTATGTTTACTCTCCTGTTCTTCGCCACTGCATCCGTGCTCTTCTCCTCGCATCCTGCTCGTTTGTCTGATGATTCTGTAAGTCTCCGAGTCTCCTGATTCGTTTTTTGCTGATTATGTGTTGATGCGGTTGTAGTTTGTGATTTGATATGTGATTTATGATTTAGGTAGGTTTAGGTTTAGGTTTAGGTTTAGGTTTAGGTTTTGGATTTGGAATTGGTGTAGTGTGTGATTAGTTTTGGATTTGTATGATTGAAGCTCGATTGTGCCAGATTACATGCAGTTGATCGGTTTTATTCTATAGCGAAATCGATATCAGGTTAGTTTTCAGGGATGTAATTTAAGTATTGGAGCAACGTTACTGCTGTAAAATGATAATGACTAGCTAGTAGCTAGATCCTGTTGTTTGCGTTTGTTTTAAATGAACATAAATGAACAAAGACAAACACAAATGGACACCAATTTAAAGTAAGCATTAATGTGTAAATTAAAGTCTAAAAACAATTAATAGATGATTCAACAAATCATAAGCAATAGTATCCAAATTAAAGTCTAAATGAGTTAGATGGTTCAGTAAGGTATTAGTAATAACTGATGAATAAATATATGTAAACAAACATACACATATGGGCATAGTAGAACCTTAATGAACGAACATAAACAAACCTTTACATACATAAGTGAATGAATTGGAATATTTTAACTAAAAGAACACAACATTTTTTTCATGTTTGTCTGTTAGTTAAACAGATTTAAACGAACTTCCTGTTAAACGATTAACTAAGCATTTGGTATGTTTATAAGCTAATGCTAAGACAAATAATTTGATTTTTTATTAACAGGAAATAGAAACAACTGGGAGAGCATATATGCACAGAACATTTCTTGCTCTAAAATCAGATCCATTGAAAACCAGGCTGGAATTGATACATAAGCAAGCAAGTGATCATATTATGCTTGTGAATGCATATGCTTCTTATGCAAGAAAGCTTAAGCTTGAGATATCAAAGCAGCTTAAGACGTTTGATGAAATGGCACAAAACTTTTCAGATTTGAGTGTTAAACCGACCTATCGAACTGCATTGTTCGAGTCAGATGCGCCCGTTGATGAGGAAGTCTTGAGACAGTTTGAAAAAGAGGTTAAGGACAAGATTAAGGTTGCTAGATTAATGATTGCTGAAAATAAGGAATCTTATGACAATCAGCTGAAAATTCAGAAATTGAAAGACACAATATTTGCAGTTAATGAGTTGCTAATTAAAGCCAAGAAGAATGGGGCGTTTGCTAGCTTAATTGCTGCTAGATCAACCCCTAAAAGTTTGCATTGTCTTGCAATGCGATTGATGGGTGAGCGGATTGCAAATCCAGAAAAATACAGAGATGAGAAACCTAAACCTGAATTTGAGGACCCTTCGTTGTATCATTACGCTATATTTTCTGATAATGTGATTGCGGTTTCTGTTGTGGTGAATTCGGCTGTAAAGAACGCCCAAGAACCATGGAAACATGTTTTCCACATTGTTACAGATAAGATGAATCTTGCTGCAATGAAAGTATGGTTCAAAATGAGGCCAGTGGAAGGCGGTGCTTATGTTGAGGTGAAAGCAATTGAAGAGTTTACCTTCTTGAATTCTTCATATGTTCCTGTACTCAGACAACTCGAGTCTGCAAACTTACAAAAGGCTTACTTGGACAACAAGGCAGACAACGAGACCAAAGATGAGAAAGACATGAAATCATCTGGGAGCACAAAACATTTATCAATGTTGAATCATCTTAAGTTCTACTTGCCTGAAATGTATCCCAAGCTACACTGGATATTGTATTTAGATGATGATGTTGTTGTTCAGAAAGATTTGACCGCATTGTGGAAAGTTGACTTGGACAACAAGGTTAATGGGGCGGTTGAGACATGTTTTGGATCGTTTCATCGGTATGCTCATTATTTGAACTTTTCGAACCCTTTGATTAAGGATAAGTTTAATCCCAAAGCTTGTGCATGGGCTTTTGGCATGAATATTTTTGATCTTGATGCCTGGAGGCGTGAAAGATTAACCGAGCAGTACCATTACTGGCAGGATCTGGTACGTCTACTTTTTTATGTGCTATGTTGTATCAATTTTATGTCTTTAAAACTATAAACAAAGGGGTATCAATCATGTTGGGTTGGCGGGTTGAATTGTGCAACCTAACGCAACCCAAACACGACTAGTATTTATTCGTTTCGAAATCATTGACCGTAACCCACACACACTTAAAACTATATAACCCATTTATCTAAATGTGTCAAACGGGTGGGCAGATAGTAATCAGGTTGTGAATGTGTTATTTGGTTGGCGGGTTGTAATAAATGGGCTAAATAGGTAGGCCAGTCAATCTGATTAACTAAATGGGTTAAACAAGTCAACCTAAACACGACACGTTTACCAAACAAGATAGATATAACAACCCGAAACCTGATTATATTCATGACATGTTGTGTTTCGGGTCGCGTAGAAGCTGCCACCACTCTATTTAAACTTCATGCTTAGCTATCTTGAACAAGTTTGTTTTAAAATTTGTGAACGCTCCCACATGAAATTTTGTGGTGTAAAAGAGCCCCCGCTCATCTCGTTTAACCTAAGAGTGTTACTACTGAAGCTCTACTCATGAGAAATTTACAGTCTAAAGCTTGGCTTGTTAATAATGAAACACATTATTATGTTTATATGTATATATCTAATAGGCTTGTGAGAGCCTAATCAAGCTCATTGCATGAACCTTGAGTTCAAAGCTCGTTTGAGTCAGCTTGAATCAAGCTTTTAACTAGTCGAGCTCTAGTTGATCACGCACGTCTCATCAAGAAACTGATCTTTTTATAAATCTTGAATCAGAACGAGGACCAGAGTTTGTGGAAACTGGGGACACTACCACCTGGCTTGATGACATTTTATTCGACAACGAAATCATTGGACAAAACATGGCATGTTCTTGGACTAGGATACAACCCGAGCATAAGCATGGATGAGATCAATAAAGCTGCTGTCATTCATTTCAACGGGAATATGAAACCGTGGCTCGACATTGCTATGAACCAGTTCAAGCATTTATGGACCAAATACGTCGATAATGAAATGGAGTTCGTGCAAATGTGCAACTTCGGCCTGTAAACAAGTGAGTAACTAGATCCATTTTCGGGCTGTTTATGCTAGCTGCTGCATGTTCTTCATTTTATATTATGTAACATTATTTTTACACATGTTTTGATAGTTAGAAGTGTTGAAATATCAAGTCAAACGAGCCAACGTGCTCGGGCTCAGCCCAGGCTCATGCTCAGGTAGCATACATGTTTTGAAATGATTCTTTTTGTATCTCTTGATAAGTTAAGGTATAACCAGTCCACAACATTCCAAGTTATTTTGTCTTGATATTACATTAGGTTTAAATGGATCGTTGATCGAGCCAGGCATCCGAATTCCTATCCGGTTTGTGAATTGACTCGATTTTGAAACTCGTGGACACTACAAGATTCAAATTTGTCTAATAATTTTTAAATTTGGATTTAATTATAGTTTGGTTAACACAATTTTTGTCAATGTAACTTGTACAGCTTTTTGTGAAATATGTAATAATACATATTGTCCTTAATCCTTAAAGAGCTCAAAAATCATATATAAGAAGAGCAAATTGGATTTTAATAATTCAAATTATACCGGTAATAGTCTTAACTTTTAATTCTATTACCAATGGCAGACCAACCAACATAATAATATAATATTTAAGCTTAATTTGCAATTGATTTTACTTGTGATAATAATTAAGAATGAAATGAAATGACATATAAGCAAAATCGAGCGGAAAATATATACAAACCTAATGTGAATCTATAATAATTATGCTATTAGGATTGCTATTGGTAATAAAATTAAAAGTATGAACCGTTACCGGTTAAATTAATAGTATAGATTATTATTGATGAATAAATACTAGATGGATTATTAAAATTCAATTAGAGAAGATGTTTTCATTTGGTGACTTCAAAATTTCTTCATGAATGCAATGAGTGTAGTTTACTAACATTAGTCTTTACCTTTCCTAACTTAGAGGTGTCAAAATGGGTTCTATAGAATGTTTGAAGCTGAGCGAACCACAGAAATCAAAGAAAGTTTTTATGCGTTGTTAGTTTTGACCTGTCATCCTTAGGTATCCGTTTAACTTCTTTTCTTTTTTTCATTAAAAAACTGTTAATCTGTAGCGTAGTTATTTTTTTTTAACCGGAAAAACCATACCATAAACACCCTAACAATCCGTTGGGATAGTTGGTGATCGCTTGCTACTTTTTTTAGATTTATTTGTACATAAAGGTGCGCATCATTTTAGTAATGATCTAACTGTTAATAAAAATGATTTTAGGATGTCTTACGCTCTGAACAATCTAAACTCTAAACGTCAACCTTCATCCTATTTTACTCATTGAGCCCATTTGATGCAAAACATAACATCAATATTATATTTATGGGAAACGTTTACTAGAAAACCAATTTTAAGTATAGAATCTTGAAAAGTCTAAGCACTAAAAAACTTGTATTTTTGTTTTAAATTTGATGCATGAGATGACTATACGTCTGCCTCTCTATCTCTAACTCTCTTTGTGCATGCCAAGTGCGAAGTACAATGCATTAGACCATCTCCCATGCTAATAAATGGAGGAAATTTTATGGCAAATGTGTGAGAGATTGTGAGAGGGGAAGGAGGAGGAGGGGTACTAAAAATATTGATGATATAATTTTCTAACAATAATCTACTTGAAATTGATTCTATAATCAATATGTGCCAAAATTATCATCTATTTTAAAGCTGTGACTTCAACAATCATACTAAAAACAATTATAATTAGTTAATGACATTGGGATGAACTCAAAATGATGCTTTCGTCTGTTCAATCCTCTCATAAAGTCTCCATCTCCATATCCATGAGTTCAAAAACCTAAAAGCCCATCACCATCCTCTCCTCCCTCGTCTCACAACACCACCGCCTCTTCGATCTCTTGCTCTCTTCGTCCCAATTTTCCTAACTTTCGCTCACAAAACCATTGACCACATACTCGATCCATTAGCTCCTCAAATTCTTCATGTAGGTTTCTTGATAGGAATCAGAACCATTATCCTCCATATGATCTTGAAATTGGAGGGATCAGATTTAACGATGCTTAATTTGGATTTTCGGATTCTGATGATCTCCAACCTTTTTATGCTTTCTTGATAAGGATGCTCCCTGGACCGGAAGTCGGGTAGTTGACTTGAAGTGCATTCGAGGGCAAGGATTGGTGAGGTGATGAATTTAAATGAATTTTGAATGCAGTGCAACACCAAGCCAATGAACATAAGCCTCTTGCTTTCTTTACTATGACTGTTTAATACTACCCGCCATATTTTTCTTAATTTCTTTAAAATAATCATTTCAATATTAGTTTAAGCAATTCTTAAATAAGTTATAGCAAGATACATTTACTTTTATTAAAAAATTATATTCTTAATAATTAATTACATGATAATAAATAATGGATTTAGACATAATGTTGGATTGTTGACCGTTGGTCCCGTACCAAACTAATTTGGTCTTAAAACCCATAAACTTAAAAGTTTATAGAATTTAAATATCTGTATGTTTAAATGTAATCTTAATTTGCCACTTCTGAAATAATTAAATTATATTCGATTATCAAATTTTGACTTGCAACGCATCTCAATAACATTTATTAGCATCTTGTAAAATGTAAATATACCAATCCAATGATGGACCAAGGTTTTTTTTTCTTTGCATCAGATATATATTACATATAAACTTGATATCAAATACTATATAGCACATGAAAGTTATATATTATTTACAAATCTGATATCAGATACTATATAACACTTGAAAGGTAATAACAATGTCATGTGACCTATAATAGCCAATAGCAATGTTCGACTAGAAGAAAATAGATGAAACATAACTTTTTTGTTAAAACTCATGAATCGTGATTGACGCTTTCTGTTAAGTTAAAAGTTCCAACAGCTGATTACAACCTACGACCCCATTAAATAGCCCACAATACCAATCTTACAACTCTAAACTCTTACTAGATAAAACGAAAAAGTAACCTATAATTAACATTGACTTGTTAGATAAATAAAAGATAACTGAACTCCAACTAGGTATGATAAACATGCTAATTTAATAATAACCAAAAAACTCATAATCATACTAATACTCCACCTAAAAATCATCATGTTTAGCTGTTGAAACGGATCCAAAAAATCCTTTAATCTGTGGTTGCCAATAAAACTCAACCCATTCCAATTCAAACAATCACATGTGAATTAATGACAACCTAAACCCTTGTATGTAGGTCCGATTGTGATGACGACTAAATTTCACTAGTTCTACCAACAACATGAATAGTTGGTGCAAAATTTCCAGTCAACAGACTACATTGACTATAGTTGAACAATTTACATAATGATGCATTTACTTGAACATAAAACATGTAACTAATATACAAAAAGTATAAATCGTACATGACCAAGAATGCATTCATACCTGATCCCGCAACTGGGTCAATAATCTCTGCATACTCTCTAGTTTCTGGGCAAGTTGTTGTACACTCTGAACATGGGGATTGCTGGAATCCGAAGTGCTTAATTCGGCAAAGATGGTTTCACAACTGGACTGTGAATCCAACAATTCTGCCTCAAGTGAAGATAATGTTGAATCGAGTGAAGAACATTGGTTATCTACCGGAGTTTGACCACGGTCAAAGCTAGGAGGTTTTGTATCGGTGTTCTGCGTTCTTGGAGAAAATCCCTCTTCAACACTGTCACTTCCTGACATGAATGAAATATTTAAAACTAGCATGAATGGAAATGGGTTGAAAGTCACACAAAAATGTGTGCAAAATATATACAGTCTTCTAGAATAATAAATTGGTATTTTAACAAGGGTTCCAACTTTAAGGACTTTCTTTTAGAATGATTTTAATGTTTTGAAGGGTGGTACTTGATGGTTAAAGGTAGTGGGGGATGATTGGTGGTTAAAGCACCAATAATTAAGCATAAAAACGATATAAAAATCAATAATTAAGCATATAAGCAATATAAAATTTAATAGTGAAGCATAAAAACGATATAAAAGACATCCTTAGTGAGTGTGTGATGTGACTACCATTGGAGCCATGTCCAATGAATGCTCTTTTAAAGGGATCCGCGTCACCCCTCTCATAGCCAAAAACGGTCCCAAAAACGCCCCCTATCCTCCTCTCCTACCCTTCTCACAAAGGTTGTTTGTGGGCAAAAACACCTCTTATCCTCCTCTCCTCCACATCAAAAGGATCTCTCACTCTCTCCTCACGTGAGCTAAAAAAATGCACCGAACGAGCATTTGAAGATGCTCTTTATTGCAGTATAGTATATCTAATCATATTTAGAACTTCTTTTTGAAACAGTTGTTCTTTAAAAACTATTGTAAAACCCTTTTACATTAAAAATTTATGTACTTGGGATTTATGATCCTGGCTATTTGAATATAATTTACCTTATTTTTTCTTCTTCTTTTCAACTTTCATTAGAGATAAATTTATATTTTCTCTAATAATTTCTAATATTTAATATAATGATGGAAGGACGAGTGTCTTTAGTAACTATAAATTATCCATTATCATATCTTTAAATAAAATTCAGATTCTTCTTTCTCTTGCACAAAAAGAAGTAGATTTGATTCAAGTTGATTCAACATACCATGTTACAATATGGTTTTTACCTTAGAGAAAATGTCTGGAAAATCTGCATTTTAGTTAAATTCGCTCTTAAGTCTTTGGACTTTGTATTTGCATGATAAAGTTCCTTTTAACTTACTAATGCTAACTGAAAAGGTACCTGGATTTTTTTTTAATAAATATGCCCTTCCTTTTTTGCATGACTAAGTCCCAAGTCTCAACACCAAAAAAACTATGATACGTATCCAACGTAAATGGGTCGGTTTCAGCATATCCAGGTCCTTCCCAGTTAGCCAACCCAGTGGTCAACATGTATAGGTAGATAGCGAGTGAATGGGCGATTACTTAACTTCTATCTTTTGTAGTAAAATATAGATTTAGGTTTCATCTTGTTCTTGTATGAGTATTTTGATGTTCTGGTTTGTTGTTTTAGGAGAGTTGCCCCGCTTATTGTTCTTGTTTACAGAAATCAAATCAGCCGTATCTATCAAAATATGAAGTGGTCATTTTTCATATGATTATGTCACAAACTTTATAAAAGGTTAATTTCGCTATTTTGTATAAGTTCAAGGATTTAATCATGCAAAAATAAATTCCACGGGCTTAAATATGAGTTCTATGATAGTACATAGGCTTTTATGACGTGTTCCTTTTAACCTATTATATTGTTTCTTAACCTACTTATGTACACACATGTACTGAATAATTTATTGCGTAACATGTCACAACTATTTTTATATATGATAAACAAAAAGAAATTACCAGGGTGGCTTAGTTGACTCGCTGCTACTTGACCAACTGACCCATCATGCTTAAGCAATTGCAGGATCCCAGAAGCTATTCGCCCCAATGAATTGATTTCCAACTTGCATAATTGAGTAACATGTTGAATCTCATCCTTGCATACATCTATCTCAATCTGCAGAATAGCAAGCATCAAATATCAAATGGTTATGATTCTAATTACTCCATATCAAACAATCACTTTTATAAAACACACACCAATATACTAGGGCCCACACTTCGTGTCAAGCAATGAAAACACAACACATAGCTGGCACGAAAACTAGTTAAAATCATAAATGGTTACAACGACAAACCCCTTAATAACAGGTCGGTTCATGTTGAGCTAATCAGCCCAGTGAAATTATTAGTTAAACCTGTTTAACTCATTCACAACCTGTTGGCCTTGGCCCATCGTTATGAAATCCATTCAATGTGCCAACAGATTTAGATAACGGGGTTACTCGAACTGTGTCACATATCAGGGTTAGATTTCAACTTTTCGACAAAGTAAGTAATCAGGTCATATTCAGGATTGGGTTATATTAATCAACCCCAACCCCAACCCAACAAGAATTGCCACTCCTACCAAATACCCCTTAACATCATAGAAGCAAGTAGAATGTATTCACCGGTTGTTTTGAAGAAATTTTCAAATGTTCCAGTGCCCAACTAATTGTATCACTGACATCATTATCCTGAGAAGTTACTATGTCAAAATCAAGATCTATCCCATCAAGTGGCTCTATTTTTGTAAATGTATTGTCCTTTTGCTGAGGCTTCGCGGTCTTCCAACTGTCAACACGAACCTAAAAGGGTACAAAAGTTAAAAAGTTTATCAACTGGAAAAAAAGTAGGAACTCTTCACAAATTCAAATGCTAAATACATACCCTGACTACTTCAACAGGATACTTAAGCGCTGCAGTCGATGTGTCATTTTTGCTTCCATTTGCTTGAACTTTGATAGCCTCAAAACATGTGTGCCAAGATCTTTCTTCTCTGTAAGAATCCTCAAGATCATCGACTATACACCTTTCTGACATTGCCTCCATGCTTTCCAAGGCAAAAAGCCAATCCTTCAATTCTAGTGATATATTCACATCCTCCAGTGCATCCAAGTTCAAGTAACTACTGTGCTTGTCACCCCCTATATTTTCATCTAAATGAGAAATGAGTGTTATTTAACTAAATAACTAAGCAACTGAAAATTTAAGTACTTGGCATGATAGGACGGTAGGGTATGGTTGGGTTGACCCATTAAAAATTGTCCATTTTTTAATGAAAAAAGGGATAATGTATCTGGAGGTCACATATTTATGGAAACTACTTTATAGGCCACCCAAGGAAATATTCAACTTAGTTTAATACTAAATCTGTTTTTAAAACACAGTGGAATATTCTGAAGTGACAAAGTACGCAAGTTTTATTACATCTAATCATTGCCTGCTGATATATCTATACAATAGTATTTTGACAATTCAAAATTCTAAAAAGGCATTTGCATTCTTAATCAGGCTTTTGACTGAGGTCGGTATTAATTAAAACGGATGCATATTTTTGTGGCCTATAGAGTAGCTTCACTTATGGGTGGTCTAAATGAAAAACAATAAATACATCGACGGGCTCCACATACCATTAAAAAATTATTGTATTAAT
Source organism: Flaveria bidentis (assembly GCA_018326385.1). Classification (NCBI taxonomy): domain Eukaryota; kingdom Viridiplantae; phylum Streptophyta; class Magnoliopsida; order Asterales; family Asteraceae; genus Flaveria; species Flaveria bidentis. The sequence goes on along the minus strand of BJCM01083741.1, from coordinate 3,698 downwards.
TATTATTGAAAGAACAACGTTATTACTATAATAATAACAACATGGATCTTCGAGTAAAGACAATAGGAGGTTTTATGCCTTAAATATAGACTTTGGATGACTTTCAACCAATCCAATGTATTCCCCTTTTGGATAACGTTTAAGATAAAACACAACCCGAATTAACCCCTATCGAAAGTGCATGGATTGAAATTACCACCTGCAGTGAAAATCATAGCATAGTGGATAAATAGCTTACTTTTACTCTCCATCACCTCATTGACAAATGGAGGTGATGATTTGAATAGTTTTGATAAAGGTCCTGCAGATAAACGCTCTAAACCTTTAGAGAGTCCTTCCCCTGGCCTGCCATCTGGCCCTAAAATCCCAACACGGTGAAGTAAAGCTTCATTGTAATTCATTCCACCAGCAAGGCGTAGACCCGCAATACAAGCAGACACACGTAAACTATGATACTTACTATCCTGTGCATCATATGGGATTACATGCACTATGCTTAAATTCAAAAATGGAATCAAGACTGTATTGTTTCTTGATCTAACATCTTTCCTGTTTTTCACCCAAAATACAGCCCTCATTTCAGAGCCAGGTGGCACAATGCCATTTGCTGCACATGAAACTTGTACTCTGTCCCAGCGTAAAGTTGATGAAATTGCCATTGCAGCACCCAAGGTTCTATGGGTAAGTTGCAGTAATAAGTCATCTCCTATAAACTGAACTAGGGGTGTTCCCTGAGTATTAGAAGAAGCTTCTAGAAACTTTAGTTCCATGTATTTAATTGCTAAGCTGATTGCAGTATCAGCAGGACTCATTTGGCTAAAACTATTATAATCAGAAGAATCTTTTTTAACTGTCTCGCTCCATTTATGTTTTCCAGCCATCGCCATTTTACCACTAACATTGTCGATATAGGAATAAAAATCTAACACGTAAAATAACTGCTCAATCGAAGTGTTGGAAACAAATTGTTCACAGGCAACTCCTGCTCTGACGATTCCACCAGGTGGCGGAATGTTTCTTAATGGGCTTCCGTCTGATGTCACCATTGCCACCTGTACACAAAAACCTTTCATCTCAACACACCTCCATAGTTCTGAAGAGTTTGACTGTGAATTATAATCTCCAATTGGATCATTACATGTATCCAGAGACAAATCAATGAGAGAAGCGTCAGCTGTCCATCTTCTCTGGCTGGAATCAATCGGTTGGCCTTCCCACAGACAGAAACAGGCAGCATCCATGTCAAGATTAAGCAGCCCGAGCTTCATATAAGGGGACTCAGAAAAGTATAAATTTTCAATATGAAGCCTTGCCCCTTTAAACAGGCTGTGTTTACAGTTATCATAATATGTGGAATGATCAGGCTTCCTAGCCTCAAGTGGAACAGTAATGTTTAACTCTTTGATATTGAAAAGAAGGGAGCTGATAGATGGATCTGGGGATATATCATCAGGATTAACCACAATTCCATCAGCTAAAAGGGATAATATTCTTAGACATGACTCTTCTTGAAGATGAATCTGGCATGAATGGCAGCATATCACACAACCAAAATTGTGAAATGTTTGATTGTTTATATAAGGGAAAATTGCATGAAAAGACGACCAGCTTTTTTCACCCCCGCAAAAAAAAGGGTAAATGTCAATGAAGAACTATATACTTTAGGTGGTGATCCATTTTGGTAACTATAGTTTTTTTCTGTTCACTTTAGACTACTTCAAATTCAACTTTCTTTTCAATCCATATTGATAATTATACCTTTATGACATTTTACCTAAAAATTAAAAAAAACATCAGAATTTAAAAAATCTTCAAAGTTAAACCGATTTCCAAGCATAGCATCAAATTTCCAAGCATAGCATTAATTCAAAAATCGATGTGGTCCAAGTTATGTTACTTGGTCAAATTACTTAAAAAACTGTTACCATTAATGGTTCTTATGGCCTAAAAGGAGGAGGTTACTTGAAATAGAAATAAGTTGGTTGATTTTTTATGCAATGAACCTTTTAATAATGATATTACGGTTGTACCGTTAGAGGCTTGCAGTCAATCATAGTTTGTGATGAAAATGAAGGAGGGGAAAGAGAGGGCATAAATAGCAGAGAATGAATGGATAAGAGTGAAGAAGGCTTGTTTTGTCTACATTGCTGATCATCTAGAGGATATATTGGAGGACAAAAATTTTTGCCTGGTAAAAGAATGAGAGGGTTATTGTCTTGTTCGCCATTAATGTTGAAACATGATATGAAAAAAAGCAATCAACTCATACCAAAGTCTGGAATTTGTGAAATCTCCTCTGCAGCTTTTTGCAATGACGGTTGCACTAGTGGGCATGGAGGGCGAGAGAAGGTATCCCTGGTTTTAATCATCATATATTTAGTGTATGTTTCATAGCTTGACAGTGATAAAAATTAACTATAATTGCTAAGCTCTAATACTTACTGGACATGACTACAAGTTCTGGTTCCTACATTCTGCAAGTCATTCTATATTATTCTGCCTACAAAAGAGTGATGGTCAATGGTTGCATTCGCTATCTATAGCTGACTAAAAAATCAGATTGATACGATCAAGGTCAACCTATGACCCAATGCCGCTGCCATGCAACCTATGTCCTTATTTTTGTTATTATTATTATTATTATTTTTCTTTTAGTTTGTTAATCTCTTTAGTAGTAAAGTAGTGATTGTAATGGGTAGTTAATTTACTTCCATTATGTCCATGTTTTCTATGTAGTTTCTATCGTAGGTCTTAAAAAGGGTTATTGTTATTGTTATGAAGAGTATAGAAGAAAATTGATTGCAAGTTCTAGTTCTTTATCTTGTTTCTTGGGAGTGTTGCCTACTACAAAAGGCTAATTATCTTGGGAGATTGACCATCTCGAATCGGTCTCTATCAATGGTGCTTTCATTCTCGTCCTCTCCTTCCCGCAATGAACCACCGTCACTGGATGAAACGCTTGCTCGATCACAACAACTCTTGGATTTTGTCACCGCCAACGCAGCCCAAATCGCCGCCAACTTCCGTCGTCGAGTTGCATCACTCTCTGCTGATCAAAAATCTGCAATCAAAGCCAACCTTAATAGCATGACCGTGCAACTGGCAACACTACGTTCCATCTCTGTTGATACTATACCACCACTCACACTACCGAATCCACCACAACAAACTAATCATCCACCATCATTGATTCTGCCACAGCCTAGCCCACAACTCTCATCTTTGCCACTAACAATCACCAACACCAACCCCTTATCCACAACCCCTCTTCAACTCATTGCACCCACATACCATAAACCAACACAGACACCTATGTTTGCTACTCCTGTGCACCGTCTTGCCATACCAAAAACGTCATCCAAACCAGTCCCTGAAAGCAAATGCCCATCTACCAAAAGTCGAAACCATCACCACCCCCACAACTTCCGTGTTTTGCCATTGAAGAATGAGGCACTGGAGACACTCGGAACACGTGTATGGCGACCACCATGGCGCATAGTTGAAACTAACCCGAATTCAGGTGGGCGAGTCGAATGGCGTCCCCCATGGCGTATTGATACCGTCCTTGAGGACAAGGACGATTTGAAGGGGTGAGGAATGATACGATCAAGGTCAACCTATGACCCAATGCCGCTGCCATGCAACCTATGTCCTTATTTTTGTTATTATTATTATTATTATTATTATTATTATTATTA
>BJCM01083740.1:0-13632 GCA_018326385.1 Flaveria bidentis | reverse complement strand
TATGGTGCACTTCATCTCGTATAGATAGTGCCTTCATGTCTTTAACGCAAAGACCATGGTTGTTAGCTTCAAGTCGGGAGTGGGATAATTGACCTCATGAACTTTCAACTGTCGAGATGCATAGGCTTCAACCTTTCCTCTCTACATCAACACACATCCGGGATTCATTACATGACCTCTCTCTTCCCAAAACTGAATCTCGCGCAACCAGAATGCGCACTTGTAGAATTTATCATATAACCTCTCTCTTCCCAATACAGCCATCAAAATCCCCTTTGGAATCGTAGTGACTCGATCACTGTAAACTGCCACCGTATTTCTGTCAAGCGCTGTCAACCGAATCATCTTCTTGTGAGACACGATATTTGCCTCGTAGTCCGCCAACCAATTCATCCTAGGACTACGTCAAACCCGCCTAAGGTCATCACAAATGGTCTAATAGGAAACTAACCTTCAAGTTCTATATCACAGCCTTCTATCTGCTTAGAAATCTTGGTGGACTTACCTATGACAGTTTCTACATCGAAGGGCTCATCAATACTTCTACTCTTAGTGGCCAACTTAGCACAAAAGGTAGCAGAAATAAAACTCCTACTAGCACCGGAATCAAACAACATAGAAGCAAGAGTTTGTTAACTAGATGCGTACCTGACATGACATCGGGGTCCATCCTAGCTTCCTCCCTGGTCATCGTGAAGGCCCTGTGCTCGCCATCTACCCTTCTCTTCCAGCCTCCTTCACTCCCAAACCTTCAGCCCTTGGCTTCGTGCAATCCCTGCTCATGTGGCCTTCCTCACCACAAGAATAACACCTCCTCATACGACTCTTCCACAATGGAAACAGACATTGGTCCCCAATCTACATTCCCCGTGTGTTTGTGTCCACACTTGACACACCTTCTCAACCTGCACCAAATGTGACCACACGCCAGTCATCCACCCGTGCACCTTTGTTACTTGGAGTGGCTCCTCCACGTCCAAGTCGCTTCCCTTCCTGATTTGGATCACTCCCTCCTTCCTTGCTAGCTTCTGTCACCACCACAGTTCTTTCATCGTATAATCTCCCCGCCAAGTCAACCGCCGACCTAAACGTGCTCGGTCGAGCAGCGATCATGTGCCTACGGATATCCGCCGACAAGCCCCGAATATACCTCTTGATCTTTCGCGACAGAGGTGTCACCTGATCCGGCACCAGCCATGCCATTTCGTTGAATTTGGTGGTGTACCACTGATGCGTCATTGTCCCCACCTCCAGCTACAGGAACTCTCTTTCAACTTTGACCATCTCACGGTGAGGACATAACTCCTCAATCACCAGCCTTTTCAACTCTAACCATCTCATCCTTCCGATAGCCCTACTACCCTCAACTTGGACTATGTTGTCCCACCAGCACAAAGCTGAGTCCACAAAAGAGTGAGCAGCAAACTTCACCTTCTGGTCTTCTCGGCACTCACTGATATTTAGAACAACTTCTATTTCCTTCACCCATCGGTGAGCAGCAGCAGCAGTGCCATTACCATCAAAAGTTGGGGTATTGCATCGTTGAAACGCCCTATAGTTACAGCCTCGTGCCACCTCCGGCGCAGGCTCTTCCTCTTCTTCTTCCTCTTCATCATCGGAGAAAACCGTATCAGTCTCGGGTTGTCTCCTCTCGCCCATAGGTCTACTCCTTTTCTTCCTCTCCCCATCTTTAACAGCCTTTATCACTTCGGTCACCATAGACGGTAGGATCGTCTGCATGACCTCATGCACTTCCTCCGCAACCGCCTCTTTCATCGAGGCTCTCAGATTAGCACTCTCATCACCACCCCCCGGATGAGGGGTCTCGGGTTCCTCATGAACCACATTTTCAACTCTGGGCCTTCCTCTCGTGACTCGTGGTCCAGCACCACATCCACCACCGCCTCTACCACGTGAAGCCTTCGAAGATCTACCACCGGCCATCCTCACACACACTGAAAGATTCAAACACCAACAGGGTCATTCAAGGAAACAACTCAGTTTATGTCAAGTATAGTAAGTCCCTAATTACAGTGGCCAGTTGTGATTAGCCACTTACTTTACTCTTTATACCCCCAATATTTCCTATCTAGACTACATCAGTATCTAAATCTACAAGCAACACATAAACCACATAACATGCACACGTAATTCCGGTTAATCATTAAGAAAATACCTGATGGCACACAACTACTCAGACTGGCATCCCTTCCCTTTCCTTCCTATTCTCAGTTTAAGATAAATTTTACTTTGAAAATTTACCCATTTCACTTAAACTTTGGCTCTGATACCAACTTGTAAGGCCTCGTTCCCGGGACGCTTACAGCTGGTCAATCATTGCACATAAAACATATATTTTTATCATCTTACATAAAAGCGTTGCAGCGGAAACATTTAAAACAACATTTTCACTTCATTAAAATGCTTTTGCAAAATAATACAACCGTTCATTACACAATATCATTTGTTCGCATTACAATGCAAAAACATTAAACAAAAGAATGTCATCCAAAAGAGTTGAGTAGCTGCCCCGTGCCATCCAAAAGAGTTGAGTAGCTGCCCCGTGCCATCCTTAGCAACATTACCTGCCAACTGGAAACACATCAAAGTTAACATTGTTGAGTGAGTTCTAGTTTTAAATAAAACATACTTTACTTCCTTTATAAAACCATTCGTTAATTTCGTATGTGTGATAACATATAGATAATATCATTATTGTCTTCTTTATTGTTCATCACTTCATTTCATTCATTAATCATCGCACGATACATCATCATTCGCTTTATTCGTTCATAACTTCCTTCCTTACGTTCGTTCATTTCACACATTTCGCACAAATCGCACCTTCGCATCTTCGTACCCATAGTACATATCACACAAATCACACTAATGGAGTGGTCACTAAGACCAACTCCCCTTGTGTGTGAGAGAACTCTTATGGTTTAGCCAAAATCGCATGCCAGCTCATGGGTTAGCCAAAATTGCACACTACACAACACACAGTAAATACCACATCGCATGTATCGGGGAAATTACCAAAACTGAACCCCCTACTATGTGTATGAACCCATATGAGGTAGCCAAAATCGCACGCTACATAGCACACAATGAATACCACATCGCATGTATCGAAGCAGTCACCAAGACTGAACTCTTACTGTGTCTATAGTCCCTTATGAGTTAGCCAAGATCGCACGCTGTAAATAAACACATAGTTGAGCTAACAACTCTCAATGAGTTGTGAACCTCCTTTCTTTCTACTTGCAAGCCATTCTTACTCTCATTCATTCATTACCTTTCTCTTTTCATTATCTTCCACTTTACGTTACATAATACTTTCATTACATTCATTAACGTTCAACGCAAACCACGGGAAGACAAACATACATAACAATAAGGAACATAACAACATACAACATCAATCACACAAGGCAACATCATACACACACAACATACATCACATACAATCATACAATATCATGCATCACATCAATCACGCACATCACATCATCTATAACCATACAGCATCACACATCATCATGCATCGCATCAATCACGCGCATCACCTCATCTATAACCCCAAAGGTCCGAGCCTACGTCCGCACTTTCCCGAAAGTCAAACAATACCATGGTCATTCCGGCGTATAGACCCTATTCGGTCACATGATCTTCCATACGTATGAGAACACTCAGGCGAATGGACCTCCAGTCGCATAGCCTCCAATCGCATGCATCCATGTGCATGAACCTCAGTTGCATGACATACGGGCGTATGGACCTCAGTCGCATGACCTTCATGCGGATGACCCTCAATCGCATCCCTTTCGTGCGAATGAACCTCAATCGCACGACTCACAAGCGTATGGACTCCAGTCGCATGACCTTCATCCGCATTTCATTCAATCGCATGACCCTCATTCGCATTTCCTTCTGTCACATAGCTCTCATGTGTATGGCCCTCAGTCGCACTATTCTCATATGAACGGACCTCAGTCGCACTCCTTTCGTGCGTATGGACCCAGTCGCATGCCATTCGAACGCATGGACTTCCAGTCGCATAGCCCTAGCTGGGTGCAGAATGCAGTTCATCCCAAACTGCATTGGCCATTTTCGGCCTCCAAACCCTTCCAACCCTCTTCTAAGCTCAAATCAACCATCCTAAACCTTAGGAATGCATACCACGACACCATTCAAGCACAACCAAGCCCGAAATCAAGCCCCACCCGCATCATACACATACACATACGCATACATTCGGGTTAACACCCAACACTTCAAAAAACCGATTTTCAGATGTGTTCCAGCCCCAAAATCATTTAAAAACGTGTAAAAGAGGGGTCCTAGAACTCACACAAACAATCCCGTCGAGTAGAGCTTTGATTTGACCTGCTACACTTTGATTTTCACGCTCGAATCCACCCGAACCAAACTTTTCTCCCTTTTCTCCTTCTCTTCCCCCTTTGGCCGAGTTTTTGCAAGAATGGGGAGGGTGTGGGATGCCCTCCCCCTTATATACCCCCACTCATCCAAATTTCTTCCTGTTTTGGCAAGTTTGGTCCCCCGACTTTGGACTTTATTTCTTTTCTTTCTTTTTCGTCGGCTCAAAAGAAAATTTCCGGGTGTTACACGTAGGGTCCGATCTAGCAGAGTTAGTTGTTGCTTTTTCACTTATCATATGGGATGAGGCGCCATTGTAGCACCGACATGCTTTTGAAGCTGTTGATCGCACATTTAGAGATATATGCAAGCATAATATTCATGGGACTGAATATCGACTTTTTAGAGGAAAAATGGTTGTTCTTGGAAGAGATTTTCGTCAAATTCTTCCGGTGATCCCCCATGCCCCTCGTAGTAAGATCGTTGCTTCAGTTGTCAACAGATCATTCATAATTTAGGATGCATGCAAGGTGTTTTTTCTAACTTGTAATATGCGCTTGCATCGCCCGGGTATTGGTGGCGCTGATCTTATTGAACAACAAGAGTTTAAAAAGTGGATTTTAGACATGGGGGTCGGGCGATTGCCCACGATCTTATTAGCAGGCAAAGATGAGACCACATGGATCAGCATATCCCGTGATCTTTTGATCCCTATTGCAAATGATCCTATTGAGGGCGTCATGTCTAATACTTTTCCTAATATTGCAGAGTGATTGAACGATATTGCTTTTTAAAGGAGCGTTGTATTTTGTCATCCACTAATGATGAGGTTGATAAGATCAATCTACACGTTCTTAATAAGTTTCCCAGTGAAATTAACGAGTTGTTAAGTGTTGATTCCATATGTCCAAGTACAAATAACTTTGAGGAAAAGCAAACTATGTACCCTACTGAGTTCCTCAACACTTTACATTTTTCTGGGGTTCCCAATCATGTGTTACACTTGAAGGTTGGTGCACCAATAATTTTGTTACGTAACTTAAATTTAAGAAAAAGGATTATGCAATGGGACTCGACTAGTGGTCACTCAAATAAGTCGGCGTGTCATTGAGGCGATAATTATTACAGGCACACACGTTGGAGAAAAAGCTTTATTAGAAGAATTGATATGACTCCAACCACCACATGTTGGCCATTTCACTTCAAAAGCAGACAATTTCTTATTAAAGTTTGCTTTGCCATGACAATCAACAAAAGTCAAGGGCAGACGTTTAATCGTGTTTGCGCTTACTTGGTGAAGCCTGTTTTTACCCATGGCGAGCTCTATGTTGTTGCTTCTCGTGTAACATCTCGTGATGGCCTGCGGTTTTACATTGATAATAGTGGCAAGTGTGATAACCATTTAACAAGGAACGTCTTTACAAAGAAGTATTTAACAACTTACCTTTCATGTCAACAAATGTATTTGTGGGGTCGGGTGTTTAACACGTTCATGTATTCATATACTTTCTATTATTATTCTTTTAAAGATAGCATTTTATATTTGATTTTTATAACACATAGGCATCATTTTTTCTTATGTCATAATTTAATGCTTGTATATATGTTTATTGTGACATGTAATATCATGTTTATAATTTAGCATACACGTAACTATGTGTATGTATATTTATTATTTCTCCCACATTTGCAGGTCCGCTTTTATGCAATGGCTTACCGTTACATCTCTGATTTAAGGCCTAATATTACCGACAAGTGGCAAGTCACCGTAAGGGTCTCATGTTCTTGGACGACATACAATCCAACTATGAACCACAAGTTGTCGTTTGATTTGATTTTTGTTGATGAACGTGTAAGCGATCGTTGTTTGTTATTTTGCTATTCCTTTAAAACAATATCTATTTTTAATATTTCTATGTTGTGTTTTAGTACTGTTCAATTCATGCAAGAATTCCTTACCAACTGATGCATCTTTTCAATAAGCGTTTTGAGGATGGATGCGTATATAGGATACATCAATTTGTTGTTCTTCCATACAAGTCATCATATCGACCCTTACGATGGGAGAGCTTTATTCAGTTTACCCGTGTTACATCAATCATGCCCTCAACGGTTCATCCATCTTTGTTTCGACGCTACGTTTTCGACTTTGCCCCGTTTAGCATCCTTCGAACCTGTGCTAACGATTTTACATACCTAACAGGTTTAGTGTTTTTATTGTTTCTTTCAGTTTACGCGTTCGTCTCTAATTATTTGATATATGTAGATGTTATCGGTGTTCTTCGACATTGGGGCACAGGATAAGGAATTTAGGTCTTTCCAGTCATGTAACCGGGAACTGCGTCAAATTGTCTTGGCTAATGATTCGTGAGCTTTTTTATTTTTTTTTCTTTACTCATGATCTATCTTTGTCCAGTTATTTTTTTAAGATCTTAATCAACTATGTCTAGTGGTGATGAACACAAAGTTTCTTTCTTGGGACAAGTTGCGCTTAAGTATAGTGATGATGACATTTGTGAATATGGCAATATACCAATTATTGTCATTTTGACATCATGCAAGGTTATATTGTTTGAAGGTATGTTAATTCAAATTATAAAAAAAAACATTTCCACTCATTTTTGTTAGTACACCTATTTTCATAAATTTATTTGATTATCTTATTAGGTGTTCCATGTTTGATATCAACGGTGGTAACCCATTTTTATATTAACCTGTCGCTCGATGTTTGTGAAGCTTACAAGAACATGTAAAGTTGTCTTTACATTCAAATTCATTTATGACATATAATATTTATTATGATTTTTTACTCGATCATGTATTTTTTTTCTAGTATGTCATCCGCTATTACAATCGATGAAAATGCATCAAAAAAGGTAAACTCCCATGTTAGTTGTGTTGAAGATGTCTATAGTTGTCTTCAAAAAGGAGTGGCGGAGGTATTTTTTTATTGTTTGTAAACAATTGTTGTTTAATCATTGTTTATGACTCACTTGTAGCATTTTTATCATTGTGTTTTATTGCATGGAACAATGTATAATATTGCAGTGACAATAATCGACGTTGACTCTTTTAACGATTGGAAGTATGTTCAATGTTCTACTTGTCGTAAAAAGGCCGAGAAAGTTTATTATGGGTATCATTGTTCGCCTTGCGATAAAAAAGTCGTTAACCCACGTCATGCGTAAGTTTTATATAATTATTTTTTTTTCTTTTTGGCCCCCTTCGTAAGCCTAACATTGGCACAGTTACAAGCTGGCTGCATGCGTTGTTGATAAGGATGAGAAGATGACGTGTGTGTCTTTTTTATGATGTCGCTATTGCTCTTCTTCACATAACTGCAGATGATTTAGTTGTTAATAGTTTATCTTAGGTATTTTTTGATATAACTTAAATATGTATATATCATATGTATATTGCCTAGGCAGATTTAGAAATTCAAGTTGTTTAAAGAGTTTTTTGTGTGTTTTCTTTAAGTGTTATTGTGTGTATGTGAATTTTTATACTGTTTTTTTCCTTTGATGCAGGGTGCTAATGATCCGTTTTGGATACATAATTATTTCTTTGATGCTTTATGTGCTAGAAGTGTCATTCTTAGGATCAAAATTGATAAATACAATTTGGAACCTCATTATATTTGTCATTTTACGGTGTCAAAATACAACGGTGAAAAATTAAAATTGGTTGCTATAGAGAAAATTACATCTATCGGTGGTCCTGGTATCAATATCAAACAAGATGATTCTAAAAATGATGATGTTGATGAGAGCAGTGAATTTCTTAGTCGGATCACATCTGATGAATGGGAAATGGCATACGAGGCTTTATGGGGCCCATGGATTTCACAGTTGTTATCAACCATAACCAAGACATCATCGGTAAATTTTTAAATTGTCTTTGTTATAATAATTTGTTGTGTATTTGTAGTTTGAATTGTTTGTCAAATCTTTAGACAAGTGCTGATCATGAAGAAGACATGCTTTCAGCTACACCTACACTAGACATTACTTGTGATGAAGCAATAGTTACCGGCTCGACATGCGTCGAGGACACCTCAACACCACCGCATGGAAATACAAGGCCTAAGCGGAATATTAAGAAGCCAAAACGATTTATTGCATAGCTAAAACTACTTTTTTTATGAAACATCTTAGACATTGTTATGTAATCATCTTACCTATGTTATGCGTTTTTTCCGTTAAATCTCCAAAACTATGTTGGTATGTTTTATTTGTTTAACCGTGACTTATTTCTATTATGTTTATTGTTGTTATGTTTTTGTTGTCTTACCATCAATTCATGATACTCTTTATTAAAAACAAGTTTGTATATGGTGTCATATTGTGTTGCAGTTATAAAACTAGTTATTATTATTATAAAGATGGTTTAGGGTTTTACACTCGTTGCAGCCGTCGACCTTTGCAACACGCAGCAGCAGAAAGAGACAGATTAAGTTCCGATCTAGGTTTGTGTTCTTCATAATTTCACTTCCGATCTCTAAGTTTATCGTTAATTAAGTTTTCTGATCTTCTTTTGTTCTTTGATTTTCATTTGTTTATCACTTTTGTATCAATAAACATCTAACATGCCGACATAGAAAGTTTCAAATGTACAGTCGAAAGAGAATCAGAGAGATTGAATTAGGTTTATACTTTATAGTATCTTAAGTTAGCCTTTGCAGATGAATGGATTTGGAATGGCAACACCAAAAAGATGTTTTTAAAACCATAATTGATTACGCAAAATTATTGGCTGTGATCATATGCCGATAGTTTGCTGAGTAATTGTGATCGGTTCTAACTAATATAGATAAGAAAGTTTCTAAATTTAGCAGATGAACACTTTGATTCAATGGTATTGAATGCACATGTCATGAGAGAAAAAAATGAAAGAACTGTTTCTGAAGAGGGATATGATTTCGGCTTCTAAGGTTGAAAGTTTAAAAAAGGAACATTAACTTGTAGTGTTTTACGTTCATAATTCTCAGCTCAGTGCACTGTATTATGCATTTACCCTTTTGACTTCCTAGAGCATGATTTCTGATTAGCTTGAGTATTAGTGGTGTGATGATGTCATTGAATGTTGCTTCGGTGCTAATGCTGTCCATCAGTATTCCCTGAAGTTTGTATGGAACATATATTTTGATATCTGGTTTGTAGTAGGTTAATTTGTGTCTGCTTCTTTTTGGAAAGGGGATGAGATTGAGAGTTCATTAAGGTTGTGAAAGATGATTATAAGTTCTGAAAAAGTCTGTTGATTGCTAATATAGATCAATCTTGTATGCAGTGGCTTGCAGCTGTATAAATTTTAATCAATGTCATGTGTTGTAGGTGCTTGTAATTATTAGTGTTGAAAGATGTATGATAACTTGCAATGTGAAAACTGTGTGTGCTTTCAAAATTATATCTATATGAGAAAAGCCATCAGACATCGTGCCTAGTCTCAAAAAAGAATGTAAACTACATCAAAATTAGTTTTAAAGTATTACAATTTACAAGAATGAACAAACTTTGGTATCTCCAATTATGATACTTATTTTCAGCTTACTAACTTGTAATGGTTTGGTAATCTAACTTAGCACTTTTTTTAAATCTATACATAGTTACTGCTCCAGAAATTGTCAAGATGCAGAATGAGGAGGGACAAAACATGGATCTCTACATCCCCAGAAAGTGGTATGTTGTTAAGTAGTCATATGTTTTATGTTTGAATGTGTTAGTAGACTGATTCACCACATGCTTCTGTTCCTGTAGCTCTGCTACTAACAGGTTGATCACTTCAAAGGATCATGCATCTGTTCAGATTAACATTGGTCATTTGGACGAGTCTGGCCGTTACACTGGCCAGTTTACCACTTTTGCCCTCTGTGGTTTTGTACGAGCCCAGGTAGGTCTTGTTTTGGTTAGTTATTTGTCAATAGTCTAATGGTTTCTCCAGTGTTGGATTGCTTGTTTTCATGATGACACAGATCCCTATTTTTAGCATAATTCTTTAACTGTAGAATTTGTATTAAGTTTACAGAAGATTTATGTAAATCTATATGGTTATATATATATATATATATTTTGTGTGTGTGTGTGTGTATGGTGTGAATGCTACATTGGTCTTACAATGTATTTTTGGCACTTGATTTTTGCAGGGAGATGCTGATAGTGCACTTGACAGGCTGTGGCAGAAGAAGAAAGTCGAAGCTCGCCAATAGTCACTTTACCTGTTTAGCATTTGCTTCCATGATGTTAAACAATAATTTTCATGTCATAGGTTTCATTTACTAGAAGCATGAGGGATATTGCATCAAGTTTGTTGGCTTAATTTGGATCTTATGTTGGCAATGAAACATATATTCAGGCAGATTTTAAGTACCATTTATTGCATCATTCATGTTGCTGGTTTTGAAATTGGATTTGATATAACCTGCATCCTTTTAACTTTTTACCTTTGGAAATTGGTTACACAAAACATCATATAAACAAGACAAAATTACCAAAGTAGTTGTTTCTTTCGGTTTATTGTACTTTTACTGTGTGCAGGGAGGTCCCTGAAACAGTGGATCATGCTATCATGACTTGGTTTTTAGCCAAATAAAATTTGAAATGTGGTTGGTCTATGGTAGAGAAATTTCGCTCATAAGCATCTTGTTTTTTAACCGAGCTAGCTTGGTTCTAAACATTTACAAAACCAAGCCTACTTGGTTCGGCTCGTTGAAACTTGTGTGTGTTTGGTTCATATAGTTTAGTTTTAATTATATATAATTCTTGTTGGTGGTGAATGCTTTTGTTAGTCTAGTTGTCACTTTGTAATAGCAAATATTATATAAATTTTAGCATGTATAGAAGCTTTCTTAAAATACCTAGGGTTGATGCTCTTATTTAAGGAGGAAACAAAACAGAACTTTAAAGTAGACAACCTTGAATAATTAACATATTTTTCTTCCCTGCACTCAACTTTTCCTTCAACTGCAAACTGTCAAAATGCTTAGAAACGACAAACTTTCTGGTGATCTCCTTAGAGCTGATGTATCATGAGAAATAAAACCTCTTTTACCTTTAAAGCTCAGACATCGAATAACCATTTAGATCAGACACCCTGGCACCTTTTATAGATTTGTATCGCCATCGAGGTAATGACTCTAACAATAACCAGCTGCAGTATTAATATCTTGGTGTGCAGGTGAAGTTTCACTACCCCACTTATCAACATAAGTCTCACTACCATGCTGTTCAGCTGCAATACTCCTGCCACACTGTTCAGCCCTCTCCTGAAGTTGCAATTTCGATAAGAACCTCCAGGCACTAAGGAAAACAGTCCTACTCATGACTGCCTTTAGAAACCTTCCCTTCATCATCAGGTCAAAGTGTCTTGGTTAGCAAATTATTATGAAAAATGATGTATGTTTTTCAATGTCTCACATTCTCTATCACTTTTTTTTCTCATTAGAATGTTCTTTAAAAACACAATTAATAGACCTAATGGCAAAACTTATTCAAAGGGTTCAAATTTGAAAAGATTAAGACACCAAAAACATCTAGGTGGCTAAAAAAAAGGTTTTGAACCAAACGACTCATAAGAAGAGTTACCAGATAACAAAAAAGTTCTACAGAACAAACAAATACTAGTAACACAAGCTTGATCCGCATGTGAGATTTTATACTAGTATCAGTAACTCTTAATGCATAAGAGATTTTGTAGCATTAAGCAAGTGTCTATGTTTTCGTTTAACAATTTAGCATTGCTAAGGTGTGTAAACACATAAAGTTTGATATAACACCCCATTTTGTTCAAATGAATGATTAAAGAACCGTGTGGGAAGAGGTTTAGCTTTTATTAATTAAATAAAAGCCAAAAGCGGACGCAAAGATGTTTCAAAATTGAACACTTAAACAAGAGTTTTGCAACTTTTCATGCGAACTTTTTACTGCTTTTATCAATATTAAATAAGTGGAATTTGAGATACGTTAAACTTTGCTTGTTTTAATATACATTTTAATAGATAGTAGTACATACTTGAATTTGCTATATTGCTTTGCGAAAGAGGGAGTTGTATAATGACGTGGAATGTATATAAATTAAATATAGGTTTGAATGTACATACATGTTAGTAAACTCCAACTATGATCAATTTTATTTTATTTTTTGTTTAAGATAGAACAAGAACTCTAGCCACACGGGATGGTTTTGCATACACATTTGTTATTCGTTGGCAATTACTGAGGATCAATGACAAATCATACTAATAATAAAAAGTTATTGGACTTAAAAGTGCAATACTCCAACTATGATCAGTTGCGGATATGATAACCCAGGAAGCTGAGATAATCATCGACTAACCACACACTCGTAAATTTATTACCAGAATACTTGACTTGAAAAACTAGTTACCAGAATACCTGAAAACCAAATAACCCAAATTAAACCAATTGTTATTCGGGTTGAGTTTCGGATACACTATATAAAAACTTCATTAAAACAAAATCCAAATAACCGATCAACACCCATTATAATAAAGCAAATTGTTTGAATATAATTTTTAGATGGTCCAAATCAAACAAATTGTTTGTATACAATTATACTTTTAAGAACATTTTATAATGTTAAAAAATAAACTAATTTGAGTCCACTAATTTCATAAGATTTCAAAAGAATACCAATTAAAGTATACTAATTTAAGTTTATCATTTAATACCTGAAACCCCACCCGAACAATCTAAAATTGAAAAAATTAATTGTTATTTTGGCCAGGTTCTAGGTAGATTTTCAACACTAAAACACCAAAATAACTCAAACCAAGTCACCAGAAACCCTAATATCTAACCACCCGAAACCCTAATTTCTAACCACCCGAAACCCTAATATCTAACCCGCCTGAAACCCTAATATCTAACTCGATCAAACACTCTTTGTTGGGGATCGAAGATCTAGTTTGATCAATTAGGTTAAGATTTGCAGCGGAATAGTACTAGAATTAGACAAAATTTAAGCAAGAATAATACGAATATTCAATCAAACAGTGACGGTTATAGAGAGAGTTTTCTGCAAAAGATAATCTATTCATTCACTCGTAAGCTTCGGCAATTTACAAGTTAGGTCAACATTCCTTTTATAAAGAAATGTGACGTCAGCAGATGTCACCTGATAGTAACATCTAACAGATTTTTCTAACAACTGAAACAAACAGAAAACTACTGAAGATGTCCACAACAGCTGAGGACATCTTACAATAAACGCTAAGTACTAGCTAATTCTATAACTACTGAA
>BJCM01083739.1:0-17214 GCA_018326385.1 Flaveria bidentis | reverse complement strand
AATTTGTTGTTGATGCGGAAGCGAGGTCTTCAAAACTTTGGTACAACTATATTATGTAACTCAATGTCACTTCTTTTTGTTGATGAGAGCCCGAATACAAAGCCCAAATTTGTTTTGTTGATCATAAGCCCAATCTTCAACACTTGAGCCCAAGTCCAATTGATGTTTTTGTTTAATGATGGAGCCCAAGTAAAGAAACCCAATGGTGTTCACGAGCCCATTTGCAACCCTAGGTTGCGAACCCTAATTCGTTTGATACTTGATGTGGCAGCTCTAAATTCGCAAGAAATCCTAATTGACAAAGAAATTCGCAGCCACATTCTATATTCGGCAAACCCTAACTAGGGCATCCCTATTTGACCGCAATCAGCCCTAATCGGCAGCCCCTATTCGGCAGCCATATTTTGGCAGCCCTATTCGGCCGCAAGAAGCCCTTATTGGCAGCTTCTATTTGGCTCGCAAGAGCTGCCTTCGGCAGCCTCTTTTGGTTCGTAAGGGCTGCCTTCGACAGCTTCTATTGCAGCCCACTTCGGCAGCCACAAACCCTAATTTGCTTGATTGAGGCAGCTGAAAACCCTAGTTTGTTTGATACTTGAGGCAGCCGCAAACCCTAATGTAGATTGATTGTTGAATTGTTTTCTTCAAATCTTCAATAATTTCAGCAATCTAACCATGAAATCTCATCAAAATCAATATGAATTCATCAACTCCGGCTCTGATACCAATTGTGTGTTCCCGATATGAATGGGAACAATGAGCTTGGATCTTAGGATTCATATTGATAAAGACAAAAACTTGAATGATTAGTTGCTAAAATATAATAATGATGAACATAATGAAGAACACAAACTTGTTCAATGATTGATGTTTATTGATATGTTGTTGAAATCATCATCCATGAAGGATAATGATATGATGTTGTTGGTGATGGACCTAATTCACCCTAACAAATGTAACCAAACCGATCAATATTATTTAATCACTGTTTTACCATCTTACAACAACAAGCTCAACTAAGCGATGGTAAAATTCCTAAAACATTATCGCACTTGCCATATATTACGCGATGGTAATATATGCATATGTTACTTGAGTCACAGGACATGGTCCATAGAGAGTGAACCAAAACATACCATTTAAATGCACATGGCAACCCAACAGTGATGTGAAGGTTGCACCTTCATTGAAAGTTCATGTGGGGCTGTTTGTGTCTGTGCTTTTGTGGCTCATATGCAACAAAGGTCATGTTAATAACTACCTCTAATGGCTATTGCTTCTTGTTTCCCACAACAATTCAAGTCAAATGGGTCATTTGAATTTAATTTTTAATATCACAAAAAACAACTAGTTATAATATTGAATTAGCGATCTCGCGCTACAAAGCCTAATATCATGAGAAGAAGTGATTATTCTTAGCGACACATTTGTACATCCGTGGTCGTATAAAGAGAAGATTCTCGTGAACACAAAGTTACAATTAAACATAAATAAGTGGATGTAAGATAGATTAGTTAATATCCACTCGAACCATTATATACCTTTGTTCAACTCATGACTACTTACTATATGTTGTTTTATATACAAGCATCTCACAAGGAAGATGACATATATATTTTGGTTGTCGGTGGTTACTCACATTTTACTATTCACAAAGTTCACAACATTAAATCATAAGTTACAAGCATTAAAAGCACATAGTACAAACTATTTATACATGAGTTAATTAGTGATTTTTTAAAGTTAGAATATGGAGCCCTCAAGTTAACTAGACTTATCCTTTATATCTAATGCTTTTACATTTGAACCAAAATTTAACATGTTGCACACCAACATTTTTTCCTACTTTAAAATATGATACTTATAAAATTCCAAATATACCGCTACGATTTGTTTATTTTTATCAATGTTTCAGTGTAAGTTTCATTTATTATGGACTTGTGTGTTATAATATACATACTATAGAAGCAAAATTTTACAAGCTATTAAAACTGGTCTAAGGTTTAAATTTTTTATAGTTTTTTTTAAAACGTAATACTACAACTACATTTTATTGTAAATATTATTCAAGATCGTGCGATGTATTTATTATTATCTATGTTTTAATGTGAGTTTTACTCAAACCCACACACTAAGTCATTGATGCCACGAACTCCATGGTTTGTTTGCCATTTTCCCTTCTCATTTTATAAACTTTGCAATCTAGTTAATTACAACCTTGAAAAATTGACATTTTAAAATTTTGGATTTGCCTTTTCGATGTACTAATTTTATCAACGTTTCAAGGATATTATTTATCACGAGGTAGATACTAACGTACAAGTCGTCAAATTTTAACACCATACCCCTCATCGCGGCTAGTGGGTTCACCACTAAGTGCATAAGAAATTAAATAATAGATAAATGATTTTTTGTTTAAGTTTATTAATTTTTATTCATCAACCTGTCAACTCAACCCATCTATCATTTAGGTGATGTTTGTTTTTTCTGCAACAAAATGTCTGCAGTAAAATGTTTGCAGTTTGTGGATCACATCTGCAGACATGTACAGAAAAAAATATGGACCAAACCTCTGCAGTCTGCAACAAAAAGAATGTATGTTTTTTAACGTCTGGAGACTGTTAAAATTAACTGGTGGTGGTGTACGGCGGTGCTGGACGGTGGTGGTGATGGTAGATGGTGGGTGGTGGTGGACGGTGGGTGGTGGTGGTGGCGGATGGTGGGTGGAGGCGGATGGTGGTGGTGGACATTGTTGGTGGTGGGTGATGGTGGACATGGTTGGTGGTGGGTGATGGTGTTTAATCTTTTGCAGATTTTAGAAGACTTTAGAAGTGATTGTGCCAAGTCTGAATCATGCTGATCTTGCACGAACATTTTTTAATGAAAAAAATTTTATAAAAACAAATACTCTGCAGACCTCAACGTCTGTGCATGATCTGCGCAACACAAACAAAAAAACAGAAAAAGTTATTCTAATGAAACAAATACACCCTTATTTGTGCATCTATCAACGTAAAACTAGTTTATAAATAATAGTCACTGAGATATTAAATTTTCATTCAACAAATATGGTCACAATATCAGGAACTTGCATGTGCTAGTAACGTGGTAGGCCACTTTATTTATGACAATTACTCATCTAATCAACAAAATTTATAAGCTAATCTTCCTGATCATTGAATTTTGCACAAGAGGTTAACACAATCATTCAATAATATAATCAACACACGCGTAACCTCAAAATCACTTTAATTAAAGGATAATCTTCTTTATTTTCAAGATACAGACATACATTTTTTTTGTTTATACACAGTATTCCACGTATGTTATAAATAAACTTACAAATTATTTAATATATAACGAATTTTATTCTCAGCTTGGCTTATGAACAGTTTTATGTGAAGGCATTCATGTAACCACTTTTATTTTTTTCTCTCATTACTTGTAGCGTATTTTTATAAGCTGCGTATATATACATTACAAGATTTTATTTTATAGAACGTATCTCTATATCCATTCATCTAATCTTTTATTTTGTGTTTTCTTTATTGTGAAAATCCTCTTGTTTAATCTCCATCTTTGATTCTTTAGCATGCAATTTTCAACTGCCACCCCAAATATTTAATAAAAATGATGGACATTTGCACGTTTTTCTTGATAAGTTGAAATTATGCGGCGCAATTAAGGCCATATATCACGAATAATATATAATATTTTATATTATTATGCCACTTATATATTTTGTTACCGTCTAGCAGGCTATTTACTCTAAATTTATTATATTTTTAAAATCATCATATTATATTTTATAGAATTTAAATATACAACCATTGATTTATATATGAATGAATGTCTGATTCATACATATAAACTGTGACGGAGTTTGAACTATGTCGTAAGTAGGGCGGGGGGAAACTCAATATTTATATAAAAATTACACTATCGAGCTAAAATTTAACATTACAGACGAAAAAATAGCCCCCCACTGGCCCCTATGAAACTCCCCCAGTGCATATATAAACTTTTATAAAGTTTATACGAAGTATGCAACTAAAATTTTAATAAATCAATCATATTATATCAACAAGCAATTTTTAGAATGTTTGAC
Source organism: Flaveria bidentis (assembly GCA_018326385.1). NCBI lineage: Eukaryota > Viridiplantae > Streptophyta > Magnoliopsida > Asterales > Asteraceae > Flaveria > Flaveria bidentis. Next base: position 13,109 of record BJCM01083739.1, on the reverse strand, counting down.
ACTTATTATTCGATTTAGCTTATCCATAATTATTTTGTTTTCAAGTTTGAACTCTTTTGTTTAACCTCTTCCATGACATAGTAATTAACACGAAACTTGTTAGTTTGCAATCATATTAGTCTATATTTTTATTATTTTTTCATGTTAATCATATAATATAAAGGCACATCAAAATTAAGCTATATATCTACAAATTATATAATTGAAAAGATTTACTCGATGCTATTTAAATGAAACCAAAACTAAATCTAATTAAGAATGTCTAGAAATGCATGATATGCAACATAAGATCGTGTATATCTTGGTTTTTTGTCATATAGTCACACATGAGTGAACCTTTGATAATGATACACATCTTTTTAGAAACTCGTTAACGCATAACCAAATTTTAAGTAAAAAACATATATATGTATATAAGTGTACTGATTAAAATGAGAGAAAAGAGAGTGTGGAGGTGGTTATATACTCCCTTATATATCATAATTAATATACACTTTTTTTTAAACTCATAGTTCTCTAATTAAATTAATTAACGAGACATGTATATATTATTTATATTTTAAGTTGTCGTCAACATGAGAAAAACAAGTGAAAATTTTGCATGTGATTGTGGGCCATCAATTTGTTGGTTCCATTGGAACAACCGCATGTTCAACTTGGATACATCTATCTTACAAAAGTCATAAATATATTAAATACACACACCAATGCAAGTATGTAACCATTAAAATCAAAATATAAATGTAATAACTAACTATATGTATTTATCCGTTGTTGCCTAATTTTTAATACTAAAGGTTGTTAATGTACATACAAAATTGATATTCAATTGTTTTATTAATTAAATATACATGGTCCCAAAATGTTTAGCATGTCTCTAACTTCCCCTATATAATAAGTGTTTGGTTAACTCCACTTCTCCACATTCTACCAACTTCTTCAATGGCCTTTGCAACTCTCACCATTGTTTCTCTATTTTTATGCTCCTTCAATGTTGTCTATGGAGGTTGGGAAGCTGCCCATGCCACCTTTTATGGTGGCGGAGATGCCACCGGAACAATGGGTAAATATTTAAAAATATACGTTTTTTCATATATATATATATATATATATATATATATATAAAAAAAGAGGAGTAAAGAGTCGTTCAATGTAGAACTAATCACATATATACCACTTTCATAGCTCTTTATCATATCTGTCAAGAACTATGTATAAGTATATTAAGTTATTCTTATGATTCTTTAATTAAAATTAGTATTGTATTAAACGCGTCCGAAATTAATACATGTTTGAAATGAAATTTTCTTGTTTTTCTTTCAGGTGGTGCTTGCGGATATGGAAATTTGTATAGCCAAGGATATGGTACCAACACTGCTGCATTGAGTACTGCTCTTTTTAACAATGGTTTAAGTTGTGGGGCTTGTTATGAGATGAGATGCAATGACGATCCTAAATGGTGCCTACCCGGTTCCATCATCGTCACCGCAACCAATTTTTGTCCACCTAACCCTGGCTTGTCTAATGACAATGGCGGGTGGTGCAACCCTCCTCTACAACATTTTGATTTGGCTGAGCCTGCTTTTTTGAAAATTGCGCAGTATCACGCTGGGATTGTACCAGTTTCCTACCAAAGGTATACACTTGATTTATCTGCTTAAAAACATATCAAATAACACATGACATAACATGATATGTTAATGTATGATTTATACAGGGTGCCCTGTGTTAAAAAAGGAGGCGTGAGGTTTACAATAAACGGTCATTCGTACTTCAACTTGGTTTTGATCACTAATGTCGGAGGTGCGGGTGATGTCCATGCAGTTTCGATCAAAGGGTCAAAAACAGGGTGGCAGCCTATGTCACGGAATTGGGGGCAAAATTGGCAGAGCAATTCTTACCTTAACGGTCAAAGTCTTTCTTTTCAAGTCACAACCAGTGACGGAAGAACCATTACTAGCTACAACGTGGCGCCATCTAATTGGCAGTTTGGTCAAACATTTCAAGGGGGACAATTTTAACCTCTCTCTTTTTTAAAACTAAAGGGGAATCATGAAAATCTGGATTTTAAAATTATAATATTAAATTCAAAGTTTTAAAATCATATATTAAATGAATTTATATATGGGTTGGGTGGCTCTATTGCTGAGGTGGTTAGTTAGCACCCGCTTGGAACTGTATTTATAAATTAGTGTTATTTACGTTTTTGCCCTTGTGATATGTACTTAGAAGTTTGTAATCTTATCTTAAGTTAAAAGTAATAAATTGCAAATTAGTAATTCATTTGTAGTTGCTCTTTCTTATCTTGTAAAAACATAGTGTGTGTATACACACATACAAGTATACAACCATACATATACGGACAATTCATGTATAAAGTAACATTACATGCAAATTATACGAAGAATCAAAACTATTACATCTATATTAAAGTGTTTAGTGTGCATCCGCAAAGTTTCAACTAGGGTTTAGATGTGTTGTGGTAGCGGTTTAAACGCGCCGTTATAATTACCTAGTTTGTTCATACGTGAGACGTGAACAATTTAGAAACACTATTGTTGTATGACTTATTTCTAAGACGTATTATTGTAATTGGACGCGTTAGACGTATCGGTATATCGTAATACATTACTATATTTTTGTAAAAAAACATATTTTTTCTTATATACAACAACATTAGTATTGTAGTCGAATTAAAAATAATAAAATTCTTTGCTTAATAGTATCATTGTAAGAAAAGAATAAAGCATATAAAAGGTTTTTGAGTTAAAAAAGATGATAAACCTAGTTTTAAACCAATAACTCAACAAAGAAGGTTAATTCTTTTACACTTTGAGCATTTAATACTTCATTATTTGTGATAATATGATCTTGTCGATCTTAAGTTCTTAACAACTAAATTGGTGAGATCATTGCCCCGTCCACTTTCTACGCTTAACATGTAAATTTTTTTATTTGATTCAAACAACATATATTGTTGTGTTTTCTGAATAGGAATATTCATTGATAACCATTTGACTTATGTATATCACTTTATATTAAAGTTATTTTAGTGGTAATTTAAAACCTCTAACCGGATAAGACAAAAGTTTCAAGAACTAGTGTGTAACTTATGTGTAATAATTGTATAAGAATTTGTGAATTCGATGTCCAAAACCATACAAAATATTTCTTTTATATAAGGGTTGAATTGGTGCAATTAGTAATCGTAGTCATTTATGTCACGACATGACACTTAATGGTTAACAGTTGACAGTTATAACTACTTGTAGCTACACCAGTAGAAACAACAACATAAAACATTATCGATAAAAACAAAGTTACTGCCAACCAATAGACTATCAAGAGTAACAAAGTCACCATCAAAGTCGAATGGCTACTCATCTTCACTATTCCTATTGATGACCAAAGTTGCTATTGATTAACAAAGTTGCTAATGGATACCAAGTTGTTATTAATCATACCAATCATTAGTTGATACCGAAGCCAAAGTTGCTGCAAAACTTCAATCGCCACCACAGTTCAATTTTACTACCAATGATCAAAGTTCATACCAATCACCACCGGAAGCTTTACCTCTTAGACCATACTAGGTTTGTCACTGCTTGGACCCCGAGACCATAAATGTTGCCCCCCGTGTTCCTATTTTCTAGAGGTTCGTCCTCTTGAACTACTAAAGCTACTAAGTTCTAGACATTAGAACATTTTTGAATTATTGTGCACTTCAAAACTCATAACCCATATAAATGTTTATTTTAATTTATCATCCGGTCTTAAGTAAATCCAGTTATATTAAAATTTAATTAGTAATATTAAAATCAGTGATATATATCAAGTGAGATGATCTAGAAAATCATTTAAACCAAACAATATAGTTATAATAAAATGAAAGTCAATTTGTGACAAGAATGTATATAGACACACATGTCGGTTTCTTTTGTTTTCAAGTGAATGGTGTATATTTGTATAAGGCAAGGCAAATTTTGACAAGTAGACAACCTTAATAAATGAAATGTAACAAGCCATGTGCAAATGGATTTCTCTAGGGTGGGTGTGATTGTACCGGTCCCTTTCAAATCCATAATATTATTATGTTGTCTTAACGATACAAACTGAGGTTGTGTCTTGAAACAACTGATAAGTTTGTTTTTGTTGAGAACTTAATGACCTTTTGTACAAAATATATGGTAAGCTTACGTATATAGATTGCAAAATGATTCGGCCCCTCTTTAGCTCATGTGCAAAATGAAAGCTGAATCAAACAATTTTTACGTTCTTTTTAACAATAGAATTCTTTTTAATTTACTTTAAATACTTTATTATAACAATTTAATTTTCAAAATTATAAGAACTAAAGACGATTTTTTTAAAGAAAATCCAATTAGACTTGATAGCTATCAAACCGGACTAAAGATGTCGATGATCCATTTTTGTTTGATCATCTACAAAATAAGTTCCATAATATTATATATATCTTAAACACTAATGTTGATGGCTTTCAACTTCATTACTCTTCATTGTTTACATCCATTAAGGCCTTTGGTACTCTTGCTTTATGCTTTATGTGTTTAATACATGTATTCTGATTGCGTTGCAACACGAACCACTTTCACACGCATCGTTATCTCTTCATTCTCACTCTCTTCTTCAACTCAACAACACGATTTTGTCTCTCTGTTGTTCCAAATCAACAATACCATTTCCGTCTGAGGATGATGAAGAAGATATGTCAATTTCACCTGTTCATGTTCTTACCACTGGTTCCTTTGATTATTAGTTAAATAGTTAGTTATATATGTTAAACATCATTAATAGAATGTTTAGTGTTGATCAACAAGTAATCAAGGCAGTAGTGAGTATATGATTGTGTGAAATTGAAATTGTAAGCAAAATGGTAGCCCGAGTCCATTTCAACTGTCATTTTCAACGGTGTGTTTAAAACTTGTGTTTGTACATTTGTGTGAGTGAATTTACCGGTTTAAATATAATTTAGACGATACACTGAAAAACATATAACCAAATGGTAGCAAGCCAAGTGTAGTTAAATGAGCTAAAATGCGTATCACGGTAGAATATCCTAAATCCTTTTATTCAAACTAGCCTAGTAACCCACTAATAAAAATGATTAAACAAGTCATGACATGTGAAGTAATTTTGATGGTTACAGACTAAATCACCTAACTCGATGGAAGGTTGAAGCTCGTCAAATCAACGTCGTGTTTCAAATGAATCATTAAGTTTTAATCTCTTTTCCTAGATTTTTCTTTGATCCTCAATCATAAAGACGGTTTACAACTTTACATTGGTTTTTCCTTGGGTACAACACTGCGAGGGATTCGGTTCATAACATTCTCATCAACTATCTTGTAATGTCTTGAAAAACTTCTGTGGATAGTACCTGCACATCGATCTACTTGTTCTTCATATCTATTATACAATGCAGGTAGTGTCACCGAAAGAATCGTCCCTGACATCACATTTCAGTTCCAATATATATCAGAAATTGGATTGTTACTAGAATAGAGGTCGTCTAAGAGATTCACCAAAAGGAACAGTTGCATAAGAAACGGGTCAAATTTTCACTTGTTAGGAAACATGCTATTAATGAAATAATAATCGTATCTGACACGCAAAATATTTGTTAAAAATTTAATCTTTTTGGTCAAAATGTGTTTTGGGCAGACACAATCTACTACAAAAAGTTACTCATTTGAACCTGGTTAATAAAAATTTCTGATAGGACATATTCAAAGCAATTGTTCAAGCATCAAAACTCTAGAGTATCCACAAACACCTTAAAATTAAAAGAACTCTTATTAAATTTGGAGGGAGTACCAGTGTTTCTACACGAATCAAATTTTTGAAACACATTGTTCACGGGGCGATTGATGTATAAAAAACATTTTAGCATTAATTGATGGACGCATGAAAAATAGAATGTAATAAAAAAAAGTGAAATATCATATTAATGCCAGACTTATTTCAAGTTTTAATAAAACAATAATAACCACAGCCAACAAGAAGGTAACAAACACAGAACCATCATTTCATGGCAAGGTTAAAAGATCGGTCTACAGAAATGACAATTGTAAATATGTAGTTCTTTTTTTTTCTGGGAAAGAGGAAGAATATATTAGTCTTGCTACAATTTAGCTTCATTGTTAACCAGCAATGTGAATAAGCGCGATAAAAGGATAGCCTATAAAATCCCATGTTTCAAGATTACCATTTCCTTAACATACTCATCCGACACCTAAAAATCGTTATACCTGGCTACCTTCCCTAAATTCCTAGTGTTCCCTTCTCTCTAACTTGAAAGTCTGCAATTACTCTTCTACTGTACACAATTTGGTATAGAAGTAATTAAGCTCCCTACAAGTTTAGTGTAATTTACTCATTTCCAACTATTCTTAGGGTATAAGAGAGTTGTAAGTTTGTGCATTTAATAGTCAAAATACAATATACCAACTGAAGTTTCAACACCTGTAAGAGGTTAATGCTAGCAGAAACACATACACATACACATAAAGAACTTATACTGAATAAACATAAAAATTGGAGTCAGTTTGCATCATGAAAATTAATGTGCTTACCTATATATGCAAGTGTGTAGAAAGAGATTAAACTCCCCAACACTGATAACAGCCACAGAAAGCCCACTACCTGCATGTTTGATTAAAAAAAACAATGTGGTCATATTCTGTTTCATGCGAATAAAGAGAAAGTCAAATCACGAAAATATTCAGAGAATGTTTGGATTTGCGTTTGGGGACCAAATATCCGATGATTGCGAATTCAAGTCGCGATATTCGGTTTTGGTGTTTGGATATGCAGATGTTGCTTAAGATTATCTATATGCTTAGAGGCCAGATAACTAGTTTGATACAAACCACAATATAAACTAATTATCTAACGGTAAAATAAGCTTTATTTAATTACATAATTTTTAGACCTAAAAGCATCCTTTATCATTCCCATTTCACAAGGCATCTCTTTCTTTCATAAAAGCATCCTTTATCATTCCTTTTACTAGAACTGACCATCTGATTTTAATATTAAGGAAATATAATAACACCCAATCACTTATCAAATGCACATTCATATAACCCTCCAATAGGTTTTTAGTTGCAGCCTTGCATGTAATGGTCTCCATAGTAACACAACCAATTTTACTAAAGTTAGTTATATAGAAATAAGGGACAACATTACAAAGAAATGTATCATCAGTTATCAGTGTATTGAATATATATATATATAATGCTTTAAAGAGTCTAATATGGAATAAAGATCACAAACCATGAAAAAGAGCCTGAAGTCCTTCCCAAGGGTGATATCATGTGCCATTAGTAAAAGATAGTTTACTTTGATTCGAAAACATGCAGCGGCATAATTAACCATCTCCTCAGACAAGACGAGTTCAGGCAACGTTTGGATCTGTCTGTTCAATTTTAAAACAGCTATAGTAAACAAACAGTATACTAGAAGTAAGCCAATCTTATTATTCAATCATAACAATACACTAAAGGTAAAAGAGTCCATACTTATCCCTCAAAGAAGCATAATTGACATGTAGAAATCGCAGCACAATCAAGAACAGCAGAACATTAGAACAGATTGTTAAAAATGATAACCCTGATCGCTCAAATATTAGCCAAGCAACAGTTGCAACAACAATGATGCCCAATGATATACGTCGCCTCTTCCACAACAAAACATCAGCCGCTAAGAATCAAGAAGAAAAACATACAACAAAAGCATGAACACAATCATATCTTCAATACGGATATCATTAAACATCAATAAATATTGACGACAAAACGAATAATAATTCCCAATCTGATATTGAAATCATTAATTCATTACAGTACCACATAAATCACTTTGAATTCTGAATTTCAGTCACATACACATACACATAAATGCATACAAGCAAAACCTAAATTGAATTGCCTACATAAATCCCCATTCTGATTCCAATACACTATATCAAATCATCAATTCACTACAGCACCACATAAATCAACTTTAACTTCTGAATTTTAGCCATATAGGCATATCAACACATACATACACACACACATACATACAGCCTAAACCTAAAGGATTCAATAGCATTAACTACACTACATAAACTAAAACAACTTTAAAATGAATTTATCAACTAACCACGAACTTACAACTTCAAAACTAATACAAATCCTGTACACCTATAAGCGGATAATTTCATAACCAAATCAAACTCCAATGCACATAGAATCAGTAATAACCAACAATTCGCATGAAGTGTCAAAACAATAATAACAATAATCGTGAATTATACCTTTTCCGCCGCCCATCAACTGGTGAATTGTGGTCTGTCGATCAAACAACCGATAACCGGAGCTTGCAGACGTCGAACACGTATTGTTATTGTCCCGATCAACGTGATCGGAAACATCCTGTGAATCCTCCATAGAAATGTGAAGATTTCACTGCTAAAAGTAAAATCAGTTGAGTAATTTCGTGAGACTATATGAAATTTTGCAAGAGGTTTGAATATATAGAGAAGATTCGATCACTGTGAGACGAATTCGAGCATCTGCTTGTTGAATTGATGCCTTCGGCCGGTTCGTTCATCGGGGTTATGGGTGAACCGGTATAATTTCTTGTGTTTTATTGTAAGAAAAGGGTTGAAGATTGTGTTCTCTTGCGATTTAGTACCTATTGACTTGTGGTTTTGCAATTTTGGTTCCAATCTTTAACTGATTTGCAAAATGTTTAGTGACATTTGAAGCGAAGCGGATTGTTGATGATTTTCAATCTTTGAGTCTTTGGAAGCTACGATATAAGTATTGGCCAATGCTTATTCTTGTGTTACCGGTCTATGGTTTTGACTTCTTTCTAGCGAGACTGTTTAAAAAGCTCATAACTCGTAGTTTTTTGGAAATAGTTCGCTCAAAATCGGCCCAGTTGTAAACAAGCCGAGCCTTTGGTTTGTAAACAAGTCGACCCTGAGCCAAGGTCAGCTCGACACGTGACTCGCTTGGGTTAACCAACTCGTTTGTTGACTTGTTTAAATTACCAACAATGTAAACATATAGTATTGAGATAACTATTCTTGTTATTGTGTTAATGAGAATTGAGAAGTCTTTTGTCGTGGAGTTTGCTAAAAGTTTGCTTAAAAATATCAAAATAAAAAAGATTTTTATTTAAAAGAATTGGAATTGAACGAATTTCATATAGTATAATGGTATACTTTACATATCAAAATTTAAAATTTGCTTTACATCTTTATCTTAGTGATAAGAGCCCTTATTAGATTCATTCATTTTGATATCTTAAGCACACATATTTGTCTAGTTTTACTGTCCAATACTTGGAGGGTGTGATTAGGACAAGTAGTGTGGAACTTCAAGGCACAAGGGAGAAATTTTGGTCTATTTATGAAACAAACGTAATAGTTTAAGGAGTTTTCAGCAATTAAGATCGTCTTTCCCAATTAAAAAACCGCTTAACACGGTGGCGCCTCCATTTTAGACAAACTACACTCACGTTCCTTGAAGCGCGTGCTGTACACTCTCCCAAATCTCATTTTCCCAATTTAAAATGATTAAATTTATGTTAATTTTAATTTTTTTCTTTAAGTTTTAACTAAAGTAATTATTTTGCTCCAAAAGATTAAAAAATCTATTTATTTTAAAAAATTTCGTACGTTGTTCAATTTCACTCTAAAAGTTTTATTATTTTGAACAAAATTAAAAAAACTAATGAAACTTTTGAACTATATTTGAACAAACTAATAAAACTTTTAAAGGTAAATTAATGGTTTTTAATCTTTTTGAGAATAATAGTTATTTCCAACAAACCTCAAAGAGTAAAAACGTACTTAACTCTTCATTTTAAATTGAGGAAATAATAGCATCCATAATACTACTAAAATGGGGCCATCCCTACATCGGAGTCGAGATTCTCACCGAAAGCAGCTTTTCCATCTTGTAGGTCGTAGGATAGGGGTAAGTTTTACAGGTCTAACATTTGAGTACCATTTTTTTTTTTTTGCATTAGCTATACAATGACGAATCCAGAGTTTTTTTTTATCAGGGACAAAGTGAGGTGACTGCATATTATTAAAGGGAGCTTAGGATTTTCACATACATATAATACTAAAATAAAAAATAAAATTTACGGGGGCGGCTGCCCCAACCCAAGCCTAGGTCTGCCCCTGTATATAAATATGCTGATAGCAGGTTTATGATCCAAATTAATTATCATTTATTTATGTTTGAATGCTTTTCTGTACATTTTATGTGGTACAAAAATGTTAGAACAGATTATTTGAAGGTAGATCACGATCTAGGAGTTAAATAAATCTGAAAAAATAGTTATTATGTTCATCATCAAACATAGACTTCCTACTTTGTTTCTCTAAAACAACAGATATAAACTTTCCTGGGGACTTGCCTGCAGCTCAACAGGAACAGCAAAGCTGGTTGTATGGTCTTATAACTCAAGCGCTTTGAATTTCTTTTGCGATCCTAATACACTCGAACATGGGACAATTTGTCTTGATTGCATTGTTGGAGATATGTGATCTACTAACAGTGTACCCCTCCTAAATAACAGTATGCAAACATCTTATAAAAAGTAAATGTAAAAAGTAAATAACAGTATGCAGGCATATCTCAGGAAGTACCTGCTGGATGACACTCATTATTGTCGCCAAACGAGGAGAATTGACCTTTGCACGACTTGCTATCTGTTACACATATGAAAAACATATTAGCCGGTAAATTACAGAACTGAGAAATAACATATTATCAGTACAAACCTCATCAAGCTGGATGTAGCCAAATGGTAAATTGGGATCACTTTCATCAATCATCCGGCGCAACAGCTTATCAAGATCATTTTTTTCCATACCATCACTCAACCATCCCCATTCTCCAGCTAAAGCATGCATTTCTGTAAGATACGATGCACAATGAAGAGGGCCGGTCCATAGAGGCCCAGAAACAACAAGCGAATCAGGCACCTGCAAGATCAGATAGATTTAGACCATATAGAGAAACCAATGATTCAAAATATATCTATAAATCATACATCTGATCCACAGGGACACTTTATTTGACCGAGTTTTTCCCAAGAAATAGCCTGAGAGTGTCCACAAGACCCGCAGTAGCCAATAAACCTATAGTGACTGGTACCGAAAATACATTCAGAAACACAATTACTCAGCTTTTATGAAACTTTTGTAAAGTAGAACAAATTGTAACTGGTAGTACATGCCATGTGGTGGTTTTCCTCGGTTCAGGCGAAGCAATACTCTAAATACAGGCCCATGATATGAATAGTACGAGAACAAAGGTGAAACATAATAACCCAAAACCGAAGCCTCCCTCATTGCACCACCAATAAGCATCCTCAAACCAATTTCATTCGAGTAGGGAAGCGGCCGAATATATGCTCCATATGCAGCTAAGGAACTAAAGAACACAAAACAGTCATAAATTTGTCATGAAGCATTTCAAATGAGATTCTCATACATCAGTAAAGCCCTACACTGCAATTCTACATCAATTCACTTAATCATTAAGCATAAATTGTTGCTATTCGGTTTCCACGATCATAAAATCATGATCTTTGATACTTAAAGCTGATAAAGAATGATATTCTCAGTCTCTCAGACATCAAACATAACTAATTCAGTATGATTTATGAAAAGATAAATGTGAACTCACTGGTTAGGCCGATGACCACCGGAAGAAAACCCATCGGTTGACGTAACATACAGCAATCCACCTAACTTCACAGTATCAAACGCACACCTAAAGAAGCTCGAATCACTCCCAAACGAATCAACGTCAATGAAATCGAAGAAATCCCTCTCAACATATCTCTCCGCCAAGACTCGATTCGCGACTGAATGACTCACCTTCCACCTCCCCTCATCCTCACCAGCAACAGTCGATAAATTCGACACGATAACACCATTACACTCCTCATTGGCATCGTTGGCTAATACGAAATCCGCTTTCGCTTCAGCTAAGTAACGAAGCGATCGAATTCCGCAACCACACATTGCATCGAGAACTCGTAGGTTACCGTTGGAGTTCTTATAGAGCGCGGCGGCGAGAACGCCGAGGTCACGGCCGGTGGCGCTTTCGCGGCGGAAGAAGGTGTTTCCAACGTCGAATTCGAAGCCTCTTTCAGTTTCATGGTGAGAATTGCAGAGAATTGAAGTAATTGGTGGGAGATTGAATGATCTGCGGTTAGGGTTTTGGGATGAAATTTTGGGAATTAGGGTTTTAGGGTGGAAAGAAGAGGATAATGTTGTTGGAGAAAGAGATCCCATGGCGGGAAGAAAAACGAACGCGATTTGCACGGGATCTAAAACGTGTTGTATCATATAAAGATTTGAATATAACAATTTTATTAAAATTTAATTATACAATAACCAGATGCATATTGTAATTTTTTTCCAGACTTTTATTTTATCAGATCATTGTGTGTTACTATTCTTTACCATCATTTAGTGAGTTGTCTTGTTGATTGTGGTACAGATATCATGTTATTCGTGTGTTTAACTGTTTATATATTATACTGTTAAATGTGCTATGTTATGTTAAAGTATTTTTAATCGTGTTTTAGTGTTTTACCATGTTAATGTTGTGTTCAGCCTGGAATACAATCATGAAGTTGAAAGTACCAGAAATTCCTAAAGGCATACCATCAGAAAAGCTTCCTTGACCAATTGGGTAGATCAAGAAAACAGCAGTCGCAGAACAGGAGCTGAATATGCAACAGCAATCCAAGGTCGCGTACCCAGACGGAAACTAAGCTCCCACTCACGACCCATGTAACAAGCTACACCAAGTAAGAAGTGTAGAACAATTAGTTCATAAGGACCACCATTGTATAACCATTCATCAACGGATGCTGCTTCCCATATTGGGTAAAAATGCAAACCTATAGCTGCAGAAGTAGGAATAATGGCACCTGAAATAATATTGTTTCCATAAAGTAGAGATCTAGAAACAGGTTCACGAATACCATCAATATCTACTGGAGGAGCAGCAATGAAGGCGATAATAAATACAGAAGTTGCGGTCAATAAGGTAGGGATCATCAAA
>BJCM01083738.1:0-18229 GCA_018326385.1 Flaveria bidentis | reverse complement strand
TCTACACCACTCATTATTTTTTGATCTTAAAAATTAAAATTTAAGTGAAGAAGAGTATAATCGTAATTCATTAATTATTTCTCTCTCCAATTAATTAACAAATTAATTATTTATTTTTCTCTCTCTTCTCTTATATTTTTACTTATTTACACAATGTTATGAATTGGACTAAAAATATATAAATGTAGTCCATCTCTCAAACTAATTAAAAATATAATTACTTAAATATCATCTATTTAAATAATTCTAAGGGGTGTTTGTTTTTTGAAATAACCTCTTCCCCACCTTTTCATCTGTGCGCATGCAGACGCGGGAAGAGGTTTTTACCCCGCAGAGTGTTTGTTTTTTTGAAGACGTTTCATTAAAAAACGCATTTCTGACGTATGCACGAAGAAGATGTGGAACAACGTCTTCTGAAATCTTCACAACCTCTTCTGAACTCTTCACAACCATTTCTTCTTTCATTTCAACCCTAAACCACATATTCCCCACTATACCCACCGCCCCCACTCTCCATTTCTTACCGTCGAGCTCCGCCACAGTCGCCACCGTAGCCGTCGTCGCCAGCGTAGCCACCTTCGGTCCCCACCGTAGCCACCGCCGCCCCCCAAGGTGAGAGCGGACATGATTCCGACGAACTGAACAAAGAAGACACGAAATTCCGACGTAAACGGGCCCAATAGGGTTTCCGAACTCGATGTCGTTGGAATCGGTGACTATTGAACCTCGTGAAGCTCCGGCGACGGCGCCGGCAGCTAGGGCTAGAGTTGGTGATTTGTGTTTGATGTTAATGGAATCGTAACAGAGGTTGAAGAAGAAGATGAAAACGGTGTGTAGTTAGATTTCGGCGACACCGTAGAAGGCGGATGCAGGAGACACCGTAGAAGGCGGAGGAACGATGGCATGGGGTGGTGGCGTTGTGGGCCCAGGAGGAGAGTTCGCTGGAGACATCAGTGGATTGTTTGAAGAAGAGGAGTGGGGGAGGCCGGGGTGGGTGGTGGGCGGTGGTGCGGCGCGGCGGAGTGGGTGGTGGAGGAGGAGGATGATAGGAAGGGTGGAGTGGAGTTGACATGGCGGTGGTGATGACGGTGGTGGTGGTGGCGGCATTGTGGTGAAGGGTGGGTTTTACGATGGTGGAAATTTGGTGATGTTAATAGTGGTGGTGGTGATGCATTTGGAGTGTTGTTACTTTTATTTGGTTCACAAATGTTTTTGACTGTATATATAAATGATTAATGGAGACTGCAGATGTTAAAATAAATAGTCTTTTTATTGCAGACTGCAAACGTTTGGTCCACCTCTTCTACTGCAGATGTCTGCAGATGTGGTCCGCAGACTACAGACATTTTCATGCAGAAAAAACAAACAGCACCTAAATGTTATACATATGGGTAAATCTTAAGACTAATTACTAATATGTTAAATATGAACGTCAACTTATATAGATCAAATACTCATACCAATCATCAATTTTTATAGTAAGCATCTACATACATATATGCAAATTATAATACCAATCACCCTCTTTTTAAAATGAAAATGAGTATGTATTTACCTCTATGTAAATTGATCTACGTAATTCCATATATACTATTTACATATATGTAAAATCTTAAACTAACTATTAATCTTTTCAAACTTCACGACTATTTACATACATGTAAACCTTCACACTGAATATCAAATTTACAAAAGGGAAGTTTGTTTACATATATGTAAAACAAGAGAGGACAAAACAGTTAATCTGTGAAGACAAAAACAAAAAAACAATTCTTGCAAAACTATGTCTAAGAATGTAATATGGGACATGATTTATTCCCACTTTCATTGATTTCATGGTATTTCCATTAGCATATGAATGCCTTAAACGAATCAAACCCTAAAACAACAAAAACAAAAATTGTCAGGAATGTAAAAGTAAACACAAACAAATTAAGTCAAATAACTTTATTATTAAAAGTTTATCTTTCATTATTATATAATAAATAAAATTGAAAAGTAAAAATATCCTAAGATAACTAAAGTAAATATAAACTTGAAGTGAAACCATGACTACTTTTATATCTAAAATATATATAAGATATGATATTTTAATGTTTAACATATCTTTAAAAAATAAAACTTATATAATAACTAATATCTATTAAGCATATATTTATACATAAATTACCCTTTTATGAAAATAAAATAAGAAGGGTAAAGTTTGATAGTATATAATACGTTTGAAGCTATCAGAGTTTTTATAATTAAGTCAAGTAGTTAAAAAGATAAAAAAAAAAAACACTATGATTTACATATAAAGAATATCGCTATTATTTTAGTTGAGCAACTAACAAATAATTTTCTTATAGATGTTTTTCTTTCCGTCTCTCCAAACACATAATTAATGGGAAGGATTGAGAGTACAAAAAAAAGTGTTTTATGCTTTAGGAGTTTAAGTCATAGAGTTTAGAATTAATAAAACTATACATCTGTTTACAAATAACATATCAATGTAAAAAATTATTATCACTATTTAACACAATAAACCAAATGATCTTTCATGGCCCAAAATATGTTTAAGATGTTCGACTGATAAAGCTAAATGTTAAAGAAATTAAACTTTAAACTAAAAATGATAATAACATAATAACAGGTGTAGGTAAAAACTTACAATATGTGTGAGTAATCTTGAATTTCTTCATAAGCATGGAAAACAAAAAGACCAATTATTTACTTTCCTGAAGAAAAGTATATTTTGATAGATCTTAAAATTGTTTTCACAACTTTACTCTCTAAGGATTAATTAGCACATGATACAAATCCATCTTAGATTTTCCTCGAATGATCTGGTGTCTTCAAATTCAATGGCTTAACGATGATATTATCACTCACTCTAAATATCCAAAAACTATTCAAAGATAATTAAATAAAAAAGAATACATTATAAACATCAAGAGAAAGAAGATACCCATGAAGCAAAGATCTTAGACTCCAAATGCTCCAAATTGCTCTATATATTTTGTGATGATGATGGCAGTCCCGAAAGGGATGTTTGAAATTAGAAACCTTGTTGGGAATATGGGGACAATATATAAGCGTAAAAACTAACCCGACCCGTCCAACTTTAGCTTGTAAAGGGTAGTGCCCATTTTGACCCGTTACCAAGACCTATATAACATTCCCAATTGCCACCTCTGGTCGATAATATCAAGCTCGCATTGAGAACTAGCCCTTAACTTCCTTTAACAGAAGAACCCACAGGCTTATAACTGCCATTCAATCGAATTCCATATGATCTTTTCGCTTTCACTTTTCGATTCATAAGATGAAGATAACGATACCTCATCCCCATCAACAAATGCCTCTCAGCCAATAGATCCTTCTTATATGCTTCCCTTAAAACCACAGTTTGTGTCCTGATCTTGTTTGAAACATAAAAGATTCCAGGATGGTGCACCAACGCCTTTTTAAACCGTGGCCCGAATCCTAGATAATCCCCTAGAACCAATAAGTTTTCCTTTTCAGTCTTTTTCGATACAAAAAGATGCATCAGTTCATGTAGAACAGCCGCTGTGTACTTCTCTGCTTGATCACTGTTGGGCGCTAGAAAAAATGCATCTTCATATGGTGATATGTATGGCAAATTCTGCCATTCATGCATCCAAATTCTAACTTTCTTTTCCAAATCAAAACCTTTTGGTAGATTAATTGGGAATTTAATGGGAATTCCCCTTCTAATCCCACTACTTTCCTCTGTTGACCGTTTCTGCAAAACCGAGGTTGCAAGATCGTCTCTCCATGTGACCAGTTCTAGACCAAACACATTTGAATTGTCACCCATGTTACAGATCTGAAAATATTCAGGGAATTCAGGAAGTAATGTGAGAATAAAGTCATGTGGCAGACCAAGATCGAAACGTAGTAGATCAATAACGTTTAAAGGGAGTTTACTCGCTCGAGTGAGCATTAACAGTTTTGTTAATCTCTCAGCTACATCTTTCCGGTAATGGGTAGAGTTAAGAATCTTGGATTCTTCATTGTGAACAGTCACAGCTTGTGGGGTTAGTTTGACATTAGGGAGGGAAAATGGTTTGGAGGATTGGTAGATTTTGAAAACTGAAGGGTATTTTTGGAAGAAATTAGTGGCAGTGGTTGGGAGATTAAAATTGCTTTTATAAGCGGATGCGGTTGAAAGGGGTATGGTTTTAGAGGGTTGAGAGATAATTAAGTTTTTGAAAGAAATAATCTGCTTTAGGTTTTTCTCTTTTTCAACTGCAAAATCAAGGTATGCATCACGGACCCACTTGACTCTGGCATCAACAAAGGTGCGAACGGTTTGCAGGTAAAAATGACGGTAAAGGTGGTTCTTCAGGATGACATGTCGGGTAAATGGTGCCATTTGAGATACCCTTGCCAGAATTTACCAAAAAGTCTAGTGGTTGTCATGAAAACAATGCGAAACCATCAAAGAGCAGAGAATTCACTTTGAAAATTCTAGACTTCTAGTATATTTCTGCAAAGTTCACGCACCCTTGAATAGTCAGCATTGTGCTAGATATGAAAAGAAAAACTTGTAAGTTTACACAATTGAACACAACAAATCTCCACAGAGATGTAAAGAAACCTTATTACAAGCACTCAAATGAACGGAGTAAGATGAATGTACAAGTTACAAACGAAAGACAGACTCAGTGCTAGCTGATAATTAATACTCATACTACTCAAACTAACTTACATATATGTTCTCCTAAAGTTCTAAATGCCAATGCAACTTTAGAAGACCTAATCTAACATAAACAATGCTACAGATGATGATTGCTACCATGCATTCAGTTCCTTTTTGTAAATACCAATTGCTTGAGCCTGATTTATTGATTAGTAATTATATCTAATAAAGAAACTGTGACAAATTCCAAGATACCATTAACAACAAATTAAGGCACAAGCATAGTTGTCAATAGCGAATAGCGGTAAATAGCGACAAGCCACCTATATGCTACGTCACGAATAGCGATAAATAGCGTCCGCTATTTCGTGTTTAGCGATAAGGTAGTAGAAGCTTTAAGAAATGTTTTACATTCAATAAATAAACCTGTTTAGCTATAAAGTAGTAGAATATATAAGCAAACACCACCAAATTAGCTAAAATACTCTATTTGTGTCAATTTTATAGTAAAAAAGAATTAAAAAAAATGCCACTGCAAGTCACTATATACCGCTAAGTACTAGATAGCGGGCCTTGACCTTGTCGCGACGTAGCGCGCTATAGCGCCCGCTACGTTCGCTATTGACAACAGGGGGCACAAGAAGTTGATCCTTTAAACTCAACCATTAAGATATACCAAGAAACTGAAACTGAGGCAAACTCCTTAAAAGGGACTGCACAGATTGGTCACAGGTCTATAACTTTAGGGCTTTAGATGCATTGGCATGTTCAGAGAACAGCAAGTAATAACTTTTAATTCTTCTATGATTCGGATCCTAATCCCAAACGGTGTGTATCAGGTGTTGGTTTATCTAAACAGTGAAGTGTGTTACTACTACTGTTGTTTATAATGAAAATGCATTAAGAGTTAAAACAGATTAAACAAACAAACGTACCTGATTAATTTCACTCATAAAGTTATAATTTCAAAATAGAATTTCACAAAAGCTATGCTGCAACGATAGAGATCTTATAGCTTGTAAATATTATGTTGAAATTTGTGTTTTCTGTGCGTATTATTATACATTTCCAAACCTTATTTTCGAATATCAGTCCAAACATGGACATACAAAGCATATAAAATTCTACTAGCCAAAAGAAGTCTAATTGTAGATTTTTACTGCTTTCACCGCTTCTATTTTCATCTCAGTTATGTTCACCGAATACTGATCCGGAATAACTGGTGGCAGATGGGACACCACGCGAAAGAAGTGGACATATACCGTGTCTAATAACGGGTCAAAATGAGTCCAGACAAATTATGTGTGTTTCATACTTTCAGCTAAATTATGTATGTTTCATACCTTCAAGTGAGTATACTGAATAGTCAAATGGCACTATAATCATACCTTAAGAGATGGAAATTTTACGATTTCAAGAAAAGGCTTTAATTTAGGCAACACATTCCACTAAATAGCTTCAAACCCTAAGTCCCTATTCCCTAACATTAGAATAGTTCCGATTGAACGCACAGGCTTGCAAATTGAAGTTCTTTATATCATAAACACACACTCAGACGCATATTTATAGATCGTAGTTCAAGAATTACATAAAGTCATAAACACAATCAGACTTAGAAATTGCAATTCAAAAACACCCAGACATTACGAAACCAAATTTAAGGAATAAATAACAATAAAATAGAACCTGTAGCAACGGTCGGGCAGCGGCACTGCAGCGATACAACGGCGGCCGACGGCGGTGGCGACACAACGACGGTGGCGTACGGCGGTGCCGTGGTGGAGGTCTTCTGGTGTGCTCTGTCCTTCCCTCAAAAGTTTGGACTGAGCATTACGCTATGTTAAGAAGACAAAAGCCCAACAGAAATCCTTGGGCCAATAATTATAAAAGGTAGGTTTTTCATTTGGGCTTGAACGAAGCCCACCTTTACTTTCAAGTTTCAACCATGTTAAAAAGTTTATAAGAACAATAAAAAGTAATTTTTTTCTTTTTTTACTTTCAAACATATTTTTTAAAATATAAAAATACACTCGCAGTAATATGAAAACCCTACTGTGAATCTATTGCTCTAACATGTAAATTCAAGATGAAAATGTTTGATTCTTAGAGTTTTTAGTAGAATTAGGATACTGATATTGACATATGTATCACAAACATGAATGTCAACTCTACTCACTCCGATTGACTATCTTTAGAAATCATATAGCACATCTTTAATGTTGTATGGTACAAATTACTAAGCATGGGATTTGTGATAAAAGCGTAATTTTCTTAATTAGTATAGTTTGTTACTGAAAATGTTTAATGGTCACATGATGCACCATGCATTTACCTCACGTCACTATCTTCTTTTATTATTTTTTTTTAGCCCCTCAAATCTTACTACTCTAATAAAAAATTAACTTAAGGTGTCGTGTCATTATCACAATCATTCTCACCAAAAATTTATAGCATTTTTCTCATCTTAAATAATTACCTTAATTACTAATAATATTATTTAATTTTTTCTTACATTTAATAAATTAAAAACGAGATCTGTTTATTAATATTATTTCTAAATAAATAAAAATATTATAAAATAATATTTTTTTCCAAAACATAAAACTTTTTTTAAAAATACAAAATATTTCAAAATTTGTTTTTTAAGTTCAATTTTTTTTTAAACCAAAAATACTTTTCTTATATAATCTTTTTTATTCATTTGTTTTATGACCCGCCCTCGCTCCCACCGTAACGCAAACGCCTCTTACTAGTTATTATTTATTGGTTAACAATCATTGTTGTTTGAGGTACAATACCTCGATGCATGCCTTGTTTATTATTATTCTACTTTGTATTTTCTTCGCTCTTTGTTTCAATTCGTATACCATTTAATTTAAGTTCTGTGAGAAATAAGATTGCTACCTAAGTGCTATTTTATGATTTATAATATAAACATGGGTTCCGTATATGAGATTTTTTTCGTTTTAAAAAGAAAGTCCATCATTAGCGCATGCATAACCTTAAATAACATGATTCTAAAAGATTAAATGTCATGTGATTTACAAGTACAATGAAAAATTCTTTAACCGTCTTTTGACACGCCAGAAATTAGTGAGGCGCCAAAGATATACGTAACGGAAAAACACATAAGACCCTCTTAAAATGATTTTGATGGAACATATTTTCAAATTTTGTCCCAACAATCAAAGTTAGTTTTTTTAATAATTATTATGTATTGTTATTAGTAATTCATAATTGCTATGCAATGTTATTGGTTTTTTAATTATTATTTTTAGCATTTTTAATTTACTTATGGAAAATGTTAACTTTCATTAGATTATTGTTTTAATATTACAAGTACGAGAAAAGAAAAAAATTGATGAAACATGGAATGTAAAGGATGTGAGAACTTTTTTAAGGTAAAGTAGGTGAAATATAAAGAATGTTCCAACTCTGTTGATGAATTTGTAAGATGGTGCAGGATTAGATGATAATAGAATGGGGTAATTTTATAAAATAGCAATCAAGTGTTAGAATTATTTTAGTTAGGTTACTTATAATTTTTTTTCTAATTAGGTCACTTATAATTTTTTATCTTAATCAAGTCATTAAAATTTTATTATTGTTATAATTAAGTTATTCATAAATTAAAAAAAATATGTTTAAAAACGTATTAGTATAATACTCTATATAATAGTACAAACTTAGCTACGTCAAAGTATGATGGGTTTATATTTTGACCACGAATGCTTTCTTTATTTGCATAATATTATCTTTTGTGCTTATATCAAATAACTTTAGCAATAAAATACATTATTTTCATATTATAGTAAGTAATAAATAATATATTTTATATATGTATATGTAAAAAACAAAAGAAGTGAATACTATAGGGTTTTTTTATTTTCATTACAAGAATTTAAATATTCTGATTCTTGCCACTAAGTTTTATTTCGACTTTTGTTTTTTTAATCAAAGTTTTATGTTTATCGTTACATATGTGTTTGTATTTGGGTTTTTTGACGCCAGCTTTAATTTACAATGGAGTACACTTTTAGGTTTTACAATAGAGTGATAGTCACATTTATAATGATTTACAACTTGTATGACGGAGTACATCTTCGGGTTTATGACAAAGTGACACTCACTTTTATGATGGTTTAGGATTTTATAGTTCATTGACGACCGTTGCAATATGTTTTTTATTTGCATTATGATATTCAAGATCATGCCATCGTTGATGACCCGGGCTCAAGGTAGCGCGCAACCCGAAGTTTTGAGTTTTATTCCCTCTTTTGGGAATTTTTAAGCATGTAAGGGATGTTATGACCTTTGTTTGCAGACGGGTTTCTTAATGTCCTAGGTTTTATGTCGAAATGACCGTCTTTACAATGTGTTTTGATGTCAATGTGTAAATATTTTGGATCGTGAGAGAATTCCTGATGAAACGCTCAGGGAGGAAAGACTAGTTTATATAAAATAGAATCACTTAAAAGTTTAAATTATTTAAAATATATTGAAAAAATATTAGTGACCTGATTGAAACACTCCTACAAATATAAGTGACTTGATTGAAACAAGTAAAAATATTAATGAGCTGATTAAAACAAATGAAAATATAAATGATCTTATTAGACCAATCTTAAAACTTGATTATTGTTCTATAAAGTTTTCTCTAATTAGTACTTTAAAAGTAAAAAAGTTAATTACACCAATGGTCCTAGCGATAAAGTCGATTTTCATGTTTAGTCCCTAAGTATCATATATGACAAGTTAACTCACTAAGTATGTCACGGTATAACAAAATTATCCCTAAGCTCAATTGAAGTTAACTAGTACCATTAAATAGGTTCGAAATAACCATTATACCCCTTGCAAAAAGACAAAATAATATTAAAAACTATAACCACCTCATTTCATAGATACTCCATTCTACCACCACCATCGACCACTGCTACCACCTACCACCACCTTTACATCAACCACCGCACACACCATTGTCTTCATCACCAGCTAGCAACCATCATCGTCGCCTTGTCTTCACGCCTCTCACTCTGATGACCTCCACCACTCCAACGAGCTTTAACAGATGGTGCAATGGAGACCTTGTCTTCATCACCTTTCATCGTACAAACTTGATTTGTTGCTTGTAATAAAATATACTTCAAAGATTAAACATGAAAATCAAACTTTCTAAAGACCATTTATATAATTAATTAAAAAGTAAAATTATCGATGAAAAATGAAAAGTAGAATTTAAAAAGAAAAAAAAAACTCCTCCTTGGAAGTTGGACCACCTCTACCTACTGTAGTCAGCAAATCCAAACTAACCAACAAAACACCTGACACAGACACATACATATTCACATGAACATCACACTCACCGGTCAAAGTCAAAGCCCCATCGGCCACCGGAGATGGAGACCACCGGCACCGACGTCTCCCCTTATCACCTCCTCTTCAAAGGCCTCACACTCATCCCCATCCCCCTCTACCTCTTAACTACATTTCTACTTTTCATCACATTCCTCTACAATCTTCTACAAATCCACATCATACATGACATTTTCACCGCCTTTCGAGGTAATCACGTCTCCCTCACCTTCGATTCCTCCTCCGATTCATTCATTCATTCGTTCATTTTGTGGATTTTTTACTCAAACTGCAGAATCGTACGTAGGGGTTTGATTAGTAGGTTTTGTTTTGAAACGTTTGTTGGTGATTAGCATGTAGCCAGTGTTGATAGTTGTTTCTGTGTAGATACTTCTCGACTCCGTGGCTTTCTAGTCCGCATCTGCAGACTATATTGCTTAATTTTCTGGTGAAGACTCATAACTTCTGCTACAAGAGGTAAAGGTTTATCTCAAATACATGTCTGAAGTAATTCCGTATTATTAGGAGTTTTAGAATAAGGAACTGGCTTAGGGTTAGATCATGCCAGAATGGTTGTTTTTTGAGGTTCAATAAGTTCTTACACACTTAACCTGCTATTGTGTTTATATGGATAGAGAACTATTTATCACTTCTGATGGTGGAACAGTAGCTTTGGACTGGCTGATGAACTTTGATGGTAGTGACCTGGCCTTGTTTGTTTTATAATTAATCTTCTATGGTAATGCTAAAATCTGAATCTAATAGCTTTTAATAATCATGTTACTAACAGTAGTTGGTTTTCGGTTGGTTTAATAGTTCGCTAGGAGAAAGGACTATCATATGAAATACAATTTAGAAAACTGATGGATTGTGCTTTCTTTCAAATTACTCTTTATTTGTCTTGTTTTAGAGACAAGATTTCAAGTCAATGGAGATAATAGTGTTGCAAAAGCTGTTCCTATTGTTATGGTGATTCCTGGCTTAACAAGTGATTCTGATTCTCCGGTTAGTTTTTTTTTCCCTTTTTGCAATATAATGTTTATTATATATAACCTTTGTTTCTTTTTGTTTCTGACTAAATGATGAGTCTAGTAATGCAACTGCATAAAAAAATTTATTGTTACATAATTACTTTAAATGTTAGCTCCACTTCTTTCCTGAATTGAGATATGTCTATGCTAGTATGTAAAACATGTTGCATACAAGATGGCAAAACATGGATGGAATGTTGTCATAAGCAATCACCGGGGTCTTGGAGGTGTAGAACTCACTGTAAGTATTTACTATTTACCATTTAAATTTGTGGTTTGAAAGATTTCATGTAGATAATCATTGCAAGGTTTGTTGGACATTTACTTACAGTCAAAATTGCAAGTCTCCTGGAATGAGAGAGCCAAGAATTTACTTCTTTTAATATACAATTGCTCCATTTACTTAGCCCTACCAAACATAAAAAGATGGTAAAAGGACAAATTAAAATATGGGTCACAAAGAATTTTAACTTGCAACATAGTATTCTCATCTCAGTTCAAGTAAAGGGCCTTCATAACCAACATTGTTCAATATGCAGCATCTTCAACATTTTATAACACAATCAACTTTCTTAAAATAATGTCATATCAATTTTCACCTTCCAAGTATAAGCATAAATTCTTTTGGTAAAGGGAGCATTCTCAATCTAGTATAATTCCATCCATGTTCAAAGCATGCTGAGCTTGCATTTACCATGAACCTGAATTTGAACTTGAACATGTTTATACTATTTCAAGTGTAGTTTTAGGAATTTTGTTGTTTGTTTGACAGTCTGATTGTATCTATACTGGTGGATGGACAGAGGACTTTCGTGAAGTGGTGAACCACCTTCATCGTACACACCCTAAATCTCCTCTTTTTGCTATTGGGATTAGCCTTGGTGCCAATATTTTGGTAAGATATTTTATGGGTGTGTATGTTTTTTACATCATCGATGTCATTGATATTTGTGTTTGTTTTTCATTGTGTTTTGCAACAATGGCCATCATCTTCTGATGTCATAATTTGCTACTTTTGTCATTGTTGGTGTTAACAAATGGAATCACACTATGCCAATGCATTACCTTCTTGAGTTTTTGCTTTTTATATGCATAGAAATTTACATATGTAAGAACCTAGAAATGGGGAAGTGGTGAATAGGTTTTTTTGTTTGTTGATTACTTTTTGTAAGAACTTTTTGTTTCTTAAGAAGACATATTTCTTCTGAAAGGCTTGTAGATTGCAAAACAATAAGTAAAGAGTTTAGAGTAAGAGAGATATTACCACATGAATACAAGGATGCATAGTGGTTCTGGTGGATATTAACAAATCCACCTTATTTCCACTCTTTAGTCTTCAACCAAGGGTTGTTTTCACCATATTCTCTGTAAGATTACGTAGAGGTCACCTTATGCAAACTTTCCTATAAGTTGGTTAAGGTCACTAAAGACTTCTCCGTGGTACACTTGGTAGGGAATTAGGGATCACCAATCTTACACTTGGTACGGACTCCACAAAAACTTCTCCCTAAGACATTGTAATGATCACCATTGTAAGATGGTAGATATCATCAAATACAAATGAGTGTTTATAAATTTCCACCGACCTCACACTAACTCACTTTTTCTCTTGCTATCTATGATCTTGAATCTAAAATATGAGATATTGTTTAGAAGTAAAATCACCCAAGAATGTGTATGAATTTTAGTTTTGCAAGAGGTTTGTGAAAGTGTTATGAAAGGTTGCTTAAATAGAAGTGGAAAGGTTCTTAAATAAAAGAGTGAGTAAAATTTTGGATAAAGCAGCCAAACTGGATGTAAGGCGCTTTAAGAAGATACATTTCACCATAACAAACCGACAAGAAAGTTTAGCCAATATTGTGAAAATACATTGATCAAGAAAGGGAGTGTTGGAACTTGGAAGTATCAAGTATGTTTAACAAGTTTAACACATAGCATAATTTGTCCATCACAGGTAATGATAATGAGTTTGAACTTGTAATAATATCCTCTCAAGGAAGATTCCATACTTGATCAAAATTCAAAACTTTTAAAGAGTAGAATTTTGATAAAATTTTGGGTTGTAATATATTTGAAGTTTACTTAAACGTTAATTTTGCAAAATATACATTTTCACATGACCATTTAAGAATCTTTAACACATCTTATATAATCTGTTTTTGAATGTATCTTGAATGCCTGAAGATTTCCATGCTCAAGTTTGACTTGAAAATATTAAGTTTGACTTAATTTGTTTGTCGAGACCCAATGATACTACCAGGTTTATTCTTGATCAAAATATGCATTTGTTGTGCACCATTATCTCTCTCGTCTTCAATGTTTGTTGGCATTGGTCTTGACTTGTTTACTGTCCTAACCTAGTATGTCCAGGCTCAATCGTCCTATTTCTCTCTCTATCCATTAACTTTTTCTCCAATTTTTTGGTACTTTGATCTTTTAAAAAAATTGTTGTTGGTGTTCTAGAATGCATGGTATGAACATATGAGTATTTATGTTTATCATTTCTATCACGTGTTAGTATTTATTTTTCATCAAAATGGCCTCATTTTACAATGTGTGACAAACTAACACAATCATATAACAGTTAATCTTCTTGGGTATATATCTATTCAAGCATTGGGTATGCGTAGATATAGTTCTACACGATAAAACATGTGTAACATACTTGGGTTAAAAAAGCATGGGGCGTTCCAAGGTGTTTAGATCCCAAAAGCCAAGGCGTGAGGAGTGCGCATCCCGTACGCATACCCTTAAAGCATGCCTTTGAAACCAAAGTAAGCTAGAGATGCAAAATGGTCCAGGGGCTACGTGTTACCATCCCCAAATGTACGGTCTAAGGAGGCATTGTTTATTAACCTGTTAGGATTCGTACCTATGGTTGAAAAGTGGGGAAATCTGATTATGATGTTTGATTAAAAATTAAGTAACTAAATTAAATAATCAAATAGAGATTTTCGGTAGTTAGAAGATTAAAACATGGATCAGCATATACTTTCAGAAACAGAAACAGCCGAAATCTTTTGTAAATAACTAAAAAGCATTTTAGAGTTCTTGTTTTCCAAAATGAAAGCTGAAGCTTTGCCAACTAAACAATGCTTTCTTTTCATGACCTTTTGTTTTTGGCAACAACAGATCTTTCAGAAACAAAAGGTTAAAACTCCTAAAAGTTATGTGCCAAGCATACCCTTAATGATAGTTAATCTTGCAGGTGAAATATCTCGGAGAGGATGGGGTTAATGTCCCAATTGTTGGGGCTGCATCTATCTGTAATCCTTGGGATCTGTTGGTTAGTCTTTATTCAGATTTATTTGTCTTTCACTAAGATAAATGATCACATGCAAGCAGATTAGGCAAATTTTACCCGTTTACTTGAAAATGGGTCAATTTATAATAAAACATATTTTAAACGAGCATCAAACTAAAAATAAGATTTAAAATAGGAAACGGGTCAAACAGATCAAGCGTGCCAAATGGGTCAGAGCAAGGTAGACAAACAATTTATATATATTATTTTAATAATATCGTTCTTAGTTCTTACAATCATATTTAATGCGTTAACCACTTGTAAAACCACGAAATGGGTAAAAAGTATTGTTGGGTCAGTTCAACCCATTTTGACTTGTTAAAGTTTGCCCTTTTGATCCGTTACGTAACCCCACATATTGCCATGCCACCTATAAATAATATATACTCTTCTAAACTCTACTGACCCTCTCGTTTGTAGATGGGTGACAGATTCTTTGGCAGAGGGCTTATGCAG
Source organism: Flaveria bidentis (assembly GCA_018326385.1). Taxonomy (NCBI): domain Eukaryota; kingdom Viridiplantae; phylum Streptophyta; class Magnoliopsida; order Asterales; family Asteraceae; genus Flaveria; species Flaveria bidentis. The sequence goes on along the minus strand of BJCM01083738.1, from coordinate 3,435 downwards.
AGATTTTATAGTAGAGTGTTAGCAAATGCTGTTAAAGATGTTGCCAGAATGTATGTCATCACTCTTCATCTCTTTTATTTTATAGTGTAATTTAATGTTTACAAAAACCAGTAATAAACATCTTATGTCTTGCACTCTATTTGATTAGTTCTTTGTTGCGAGTTTTTGTAGGCATCGCGTTGTCTATGCTCGTATTGCAGATTGGGAAGCCATTGAAAAGGTCCCCACTTATTATTTTTTTGACTCTGGCTACTGTATTTTGAAAATAAAAGAGGGAAAATAAATCACGGAAATTTTAGAAGTACAAAGATATTTTGAAGCAATGGGCTAGCTAATAACTATATGTAACATTGGGTGACTTTGACTTGTTTTGTGTAGGACTCATTTTAGGGTGTTTTATGATAACACTTTGGGTGATTTTTGAGCTATTTTGTGTCAAGCTACTTTTTTATTTAAGTTAGCCATTACGAATAGAACATAACCCAAATCAGCCATTAATTACCAAATGATTGAAGTCGTCACCTCTACTTCTGAGTCATGTCTTCTACTCATATCTTTGATTATTTATCTCATACATCTTCTATAGTTGCAAAATTTGTATCATCTAATTCTCTGTGACATCTTCCCACAGGCACGTACTGTTGGAGAGTTCAACAAATACACTGCTCGAATTACTGGAAATTTTGAGGTATTCTTATTTGTTTCTCGGTTGAATTTTTCAACAGCATTCCTGGTTTATCAACGATGATGTGTCATTCGTTCAATCATACAGACCGTTGATACATTTCATAGATGGGCTAGCAGTATCCATCTGATTTCCAACGTAAAGGTGCCACTTCTCTGCATCAATGCAATAGATGATCCTGTCTGCACCCATGAAGTCATTCCATGGGATGAGTGTCGGTATGAATAACTATTAAGATCCTTAATTTTGAGTTTGATTGTTGACCAAAACTGCATCAATTCTTGCTGGACATTATGACCTTACTTATTCAGTTGCTAATGGAAAATACGAAACAGTACTCCTACTCTTACATTTGTGTATTCTTTCTAATACAAAGAAATGATTTTATTGACAGCATTAACAAAAATATTGTTCTAGCAACCACACAACATGGGGGACACAATGCATTTTTTGAAGGGTTGTCGGGGAAGAACTTGTGGTAAACTTTCTATTCTGATATCTTTGAAAATATCATCCTCTTCTACGATGATTCTTTGTCCCATATAGACTTTGTCATGCAAATCCTTACGTCTTTATCCACCCTCAAATACCATCAAAACACACGTTGGTTGCGGATATGATGAAAACTTCAAGGTAAGCATGCTTAGTTTATAGTAGTTCCAGGACAAGTGATCTCCATTTTGACAACCATGAACAAACTTTAGAGCTCTTTATGCTTGGCTAGTATGAGGGTGTGCATTGAATGGGGGTGTTAAATGGTTTATGTTTGTGGGTTGAACCCAACACAAACATGACATGGGTTCTCGCAGATAGACATGAACATGACCGGTTTACTTAAACATTTTATTTTATTTTCTCATGCTAATACTCTAAAATTACAAGTTTACAACCTATATAGAATTAACAGCTACACTAGTTGACCATAATTGGTTGGTTCAAGCTGTGACAAAAAACACTTTAAAAAAAACTATAAACATAAACAAGAAAACACAAATGAACATGTTGAGTAACATAACCAGTGTAGTTAAACGTGTTTGTAAGTTCAACCTGAATGAGTTTAGACTTGCCATTGTACTATTTTATGTGTTGAAATGATATCAAGTTTGTGATATTCTTCTTGCTCCCATGTCATGTACTAGTTTAGCTAAATGTGTTTTGATGAACGTGTTTGTGTTCTCATGTCACGTTAGAAATTCAAATAGGATGTTACAAATTTGTTGTATGATATTGGGACTGTGATATTGTTTTTGGTCTATAACTTAACTATAGTTCGATATCTTTTGCAAACACTTCCCACTGTACTATTTGTTGTTGAATTGAAGGGGTATTATAGACGTTTGATTTAGTACAGCATTAACATGTTAATCCTTATCTCCTACACAGGTGGGTAAGAGTCATTAACGAATACTTCTCTGTCCTGCATTCAAGCTCATTGATAAACAAAAAACAGGTACGGAACAGCTGAATCAAACACACATATAATAAGAAATACTTATTGATAACTTCATAATAATTCATCTTTATTTTTGTCTACACATGCAGATCATATAACCCAGGATAAATAATGACCAAGAACTTGAGGGTCAATAACCTGCCACGCTTAAAGTTCATTACAACACTACCAATTCATGATAATTGAGACATTATATTGAAATTGACAAGTAGGGACGTTTTGATTCAACTTTTTTGTATCATTCATGTTTCTAGTTGAAATGCATGTTCACGGACTACAAAATTTGATTGATTCCGATACACAAAATAATATGCAAGTGAAAATAAATAAATATAGGGTAATGATATCGCCAACAATCTGAATCTCAGCTCATCACAAGAAAAACCTTCTTCTGCTGGTGTCCATTTCAGGCTGTGAAACAAAAGAGATCATGTTAAATGCATTTGATGCAAGTAATTAGTGTTTGTTAACAAATTAACAAGGAAAATCAAGATTCAGTGAAATTTGTTTAATACCTTGTGAACCCACTCGTACTCCCCTCCTTTAGTATCAAAGGTCCCATGCTGTAAACTTATTAATTTCAGAGTAAAACGCGGCCCACATTCCTGCAAATTAACAACAAATTTATTCCTTTTGTTTTACATTATCCAGAACGAGAATGAAAATTACAGTTTAAACTAAAACAAGGGCTCAAAAGGGTTCAAAGTCAAACAGGTCAAATGGGTTGAAAATCATCTCACATGTACTTTATGGATGTGATCATAATTGATGTGTTACTTGAGTTAATTAAAAATGAAAGAAGAGAAATAACCTGCAGACGAGCAATTATTTTCCCCTTTAAAGTCTTTTTCTCGTCTCCAGTATCCTTGTCTTTGTCTTTTGCATCAGTCTGTTTATCTTCTTTAGTTTCAAAAATGTACCTACACGGCAAACGAGTAATTGTATATAAAAATTTTAAAAAGCAGTTCAAGAAAATTTTATTACATTTATTTTTTAAATATCTTTCATCAAAACCAACTTACCGATGATGTCGGAAGAATATGAAATCTCGCTGATTGTGAAATGTAACAACACGCCGACCACGAAATTCAGGGTCTTGTGGAAAAAGTGATTGTATTAACCTATATAAAAGATGGTATAAAAAACTATAGCGCAAGCAGACACAGGAAATGATCTAACTAATAAAAAAATGATCTAAACCTTCCAACACGATGGCCCAAGCGTGTAGTGAAGTTGTTCAGCACTAACTCAGGTTTATGACTGGTTGGGTTTCCATGATTCTGCAATAATATATATA